>JAODAL010017475.1:0-77624 GCA_025379985.1 Phyllomedusa bahiana
CGACATAGTAAAAAAGGGAACCGTATGAATATAAGAACATTAAAAAAAAAATGACAATACTAAACTCCATCTCCTGCATCCACTGAACATCATTTCTGCGGCTGATTTTCTGGGGGTGCAGGGTATGGGGTTCAACCTACACAATATGATTCTGGGGAGTGCAGGCACAGCCTCAGCACAATCTCCTGGGGGATGGTCCTATGCTCCCCCAAAGAGATTGTAAGCTGTGCTCTGTACTCCTCTATACCACCACTCCCTACCATTGTGTTATGCATCCTAGTGCCAACACAAAATACAACCCCCATCACCCCATAACCTCTCTACTTTTTAACCCATAGTCCTCTCGTCTCCACTTATCACCCCATAGGCTAACCACCTATCGCCCCATGGCGAGTTTGTACAGTGGTGGCCACAGGTAGGGAAGTGCTGAAAAAAATAGATTTGTAAGAGGTTTGTGTTTAAATTTTGCAGGGAACAGTTGTGGCTGGGAGAAATCATTATGGGGGTCTGGACAGGATGGAGAAGAAAAGGGAAAGATAACAATTACCAAAAATAACCACATTTCTATTTCTACCCATGGTTGTCAGAAAAGACCCCATTTCTTTGATAATCCATAGAAAAATATTCTATTTGAACTCCTGGTTGTCAGTTGTGGGAAAAGACCACATTTCAGAGATATTCCATAGAAAACATTTCTATTTCTGCCCCTGGTTGTCAGTTGTTAGAAATTACTACATTTCTTTGATAATCCGTAGAAAATTATTCTATTTGTACTCCTGGTTGTCAGTTGTGGGAAAAGACCACATTTCAGAGATTTTCCATAGAAAAAAGTCTATTGCTAGTCCTACTTGGCTGTTGTAAATTACAAGGCCTGAAGCAAGAACACTGTTGATTCGGTGTTACAGTTCTTCCATAAGACCGCATTTCACAGATATTCAATAGAAACAATTCTGTTTCTAATCCTAGTTGTCCGTTGATAATTATAGGGATTTAAGAACATTTGTGATGTGCTGTCTTTGTTGCACAGTTATTCAATAAGACTGTGAACAAATATTCTTGACCTTTTTAATATATATGTTTCTGAACATGGAGCAAAGTAGTGGTGGTAAGCAAGCAAGGAGGATTTTAGGACATGGAGCTCGAAGTACGAGACAAGGTGCTCCTTCCAATGCTTCAGATAACATGCAAACGAGCACATCGTCAGTTGCAGGACCATCAGGCCTGTCATCGCTCAGTCGCTTACCTGTGAATCTCAGTAATTAAGAGCGTCGCCAATCTGTTCTTCAGTGGTTAATGCAACCTGCATCCAGCGGTTTTACCTCCTCGTCCTCTCATTCACGGCCACAAATGTCATCATTGTCAGCATCAGTCCAACCTAAAGCAAACGCATCCCAAATGTCAACTCATGTACAGACCACTGTGGTTAATCCATGTTCTGAAGAGCTCTTTGATGACACATTGCTGTTGGGCTCACAAGGCATTTCAAAAGATCAAGAGGCCAAAGTGGATGATATTGTCTGCTCTGACACCCAATCGCTGATGCCATCAGAGGAGAAGGAAGCTGGTCAGTCGGTAGAAATCCCGAGCGGTCAACAACGCCTTGCAGTGCCTGTGGCTTCTAGCACACAGCTTCAGGATGTAGACTGTCGGGATAAGGAAGTCACTTGTGATGATGTTGATAATTACATTGCGGATCCAACGTGGTCATTTCAGCAGCATTTGCTTGCAAGCACCTTATCAATGGAAAAGGAGGAAGATGATGGGGTAGTGTCAGTGTGGGTCCGGCCTCAGAAAGGGAGAGGGCGGTCGCACAAGTCCGCTGAGATTAATCCGCCAGTCATGGTCAGTGGTGGCAGTGGAAGCACCGCTACTAGGTTATCACCATCGAAGAGGTCCAGGACCTGGGCCTTTTTCGATCAAGCCTCAGATTCGCAGATCAACGTCATATGCCGGATTTGCCGTCAACGCGTCAGTAGAGGTAAGAATCTAAAGTGTTTAACCACCACAAACATGTATAGGCACATGTATCTAAAGCATGAATTGAAGTGGAGGAATCAGTTGGAGAAAAAAGGCCACACAGATCCTGGGCTTCCAACCACTGTGACATCCTCTGTCTCCTCCTCTTTTCCGCCACTTCCAAGACCAATCATTCCTCTGTTGCCCATGTCTCGGAGCGGCATGAGCAAGCATCAGACTCAGTGCCACACACTGTCGCCCGATTACCACCATCAGAGACACAGCCTACCCCTTCTCCTTCCACCCGTTTGACCTGCATGCCGTACAGCGGCTACTCTAGCAGCCAGTCTTCTGTGTACTAGGTGTGGGAGCAGAAGAAACGCTTTCACCCCAACCATCCTAAAGCCAAAAGCCTGAATGTCGGCATTGCCAGGCTCTTGGCCTTGGAAATGTTGTTTTTCCACCTGGTGGACACAGATGGGTTCCGCCACATCCTGGCCTTTGCCTGCCCCCAATACCAGATGCTGAGCAGGCATTTATTTTCCTGAAAAGCCGTCCCTGCCTTGGCCAGCCACATGTCAGAAAAAAATCTCCAGCGTGTTGTTTGCATCTGTGTCCAGCAAAGTCCATCTGACCACCGATACATGGACTAGTAAGCATGGTCAAGGGCGCTCTGTGACAGCTCACTGGGTGAGTTGGGTGGATGTCTCTGGGGATGTTTGTGATCTCATGCTCGGGCAACACTTTTCCCCACCCTGCGGGGATGGTGGGGTTTTCCGATACCCAAGCTCCACGGGTAGCATCACATATCAAGAGAAAAGCAGGCCGTGTTGAAATTAATGTGACTGGCAGACCATCAACACACAGGTCAAGAGCTGTGCATGGCTCTGCGTAATGAGACCGAGCTGTGCCTGGGTGATAAGAACCTGGTGCCAGGCAAGGTGGTGTGTGACAACGGGAGAACTCTCCTTGCTGCACTTAAGATCAGTAGGCTTGCACACATCCCTTGCCTGGCACACATCATGAACCTGGTCGTTCCGAAATTTCTGAAGCGCTACCTGGGTCTTGACTGTCTGCTGAGGAAGGCTCGAGGTCTGAGCTCACACTTCCGGTGTTCGCACTCTGCTTTGGCCCGACTGGCTGCGTTGCCGCGTCATTTTGGCCTCCCTGTCAACTGTCTCATTGTTGACATGGCAACATGCTAGAATTACAGCCTACCCATGCTCCAGCGATTGTGGCATCAGCGTAATATCATTATGCAGTATGAAGTGGCGCATGGCCTGACAAGCAGTGGTGTGGACCTCAGGGTGTTGAGCCAGAGAGAGTGGAGGCAGGTGAAAGATCTCTGTACCATCCGTGCCCGGTTTTAAGACGCCATCAAAATGATCACTGAGGACAATGTCCTTGTCAGAATGACCATTGTGGTGATATTTGTTCTGGAACAAGTGTCGGACACTCTGAAGCAGCAGGTCTCAGCAGTGACGGAGGAGGCAGACACAGATGCGGACACAGAGCCTTATTCGCCATCGGATCTAGAAGGCCCAAAGGTTTCCGAACTTTATAGGTCTTCGTTAGGTGTTTTTTTGGGGTCCAAGGCTGTCAAGGGGGGCGGACTTCAGCTCTAAGAGTAAAAGCATATGGGGTAGCCAGTGTTGTGTTGATGTGAGGATGGGGAAGCGGAGGGGAAGATGAGACATGGTGGACACGATGGTACGGTCCTTCGGGGAAGAGTTTGGCACAGATTTCAGGCGGAGGGGAAGCTAGGAGATCTGTTTTGTCCCCCTCGACCCGGGTTGGGGAAAAACAGGGGCGATTCTCACATGAGTGCTTGGGCCCCCTTCCCGAAACATTACCCCCATCCAAGCGTATCTCGAACAGACTTAAAAATATAAGGTCTTTAAAAAAAAGTTAAATTCACATATTCTTATTCTTGTAATTTATTGAATGTCCAAATCTTTTTTGTGTTTTTTGGGGTCTTGCTGTTTTAAAAGATAACGATATTAAATGTCCCATTCAGAAAATTGTTTGAAAAATTAAAATTTTTTCCTGTGAATTTTTTTGAGGTCAATAAGGGCATCGGGCGGTTTTTTGGGGCGTTTCCTGTAAAAGACACCAATAGTAAAGGTCATATTGAAAAAAAGCTTATTTCACATACTCATTTCAAATTTTACATGCCTCAAGGCAATCAAAATGAACAGTGGATACTGGGTGGCCACCATCCTTGATCCACGTTACAAATCAAAAGTCATCAACTTCTTTTCACTCACTCAATTTTACAGTAGAATGCAGGAATTGAGACAAGGCTCATTGACCAACTGGAGACATCTATTGCGTCGTCTTCACGTTCTAATGGCTCTTTGGAACAACGTCAGCAACGTTACAGCAGTAGAATGGCAAGTAGCCATAGCAGCAGCAGCAGCATTGGAAAAAATGTTGTTTGTTATAATCAATTTCTTACTGCGAATTTTTATTCTGAGGGTCCATAAGGGCATCTGTGCTGGTTTTGGGGTCATGCTGCGGTAAAAGACAGCGATAGTTAATGTCCTATTCACTAAAATATTGGTTCAAATAATTATTTCTTCTTGCAAATTTTATTCTGAGGGTCCACAAGGGCATCTGTGCTGGTTTTGGGGGTCATGTTCCGGTAAAAGATAGCGATAGTCAATGTGTTTTTCACAAAAATCTTGTTTGAAATACTGATTTGTTCTTGCTAATTTTATTCTTAGTGTCCATAAGGGCATTTTTGCTGGTTATTGGGGTCAGGTTACTGTAAAAGGGATGCCAGAGGTGCCAGTAGGGCAGTACTCCTGTCAGTGACCCTAATCAAAAAGCGGCCCAGTGATATGTTAAAAATATGAAGTAGTCATTTTCTCCCATTGACTTTAATGGAAATCGGCGATTGATCTAGATCGAAAATCGGCTAGATCGCAATATTTTTACTGGTCGCTCATCACTAGTGTAATGTAATGGTTTAGGTTCAAGCACAGTTTGGCGTTCTCTCCCAGAACTCATGGATGCTGAATAGGCTATCCAACAGTCCAGAAAAGCTGGGTGATGCCAAAACCCTAATTTAGCTTTCTTCCAGAGTCGTTACACAGTTAGATGGAGTGGGGCATGGCTTTTTCAAAAGGGGCATGGCTCACCAACAAGAGGACATGGCACTGCACCTTCAAATCTCCCACTTTCAAAAGTTGGTAAGTATAGTGTTTGGGCATCCACTTGGCAAATGAGGTTCACTATGGAAAAATGTAAAGTTCTGCACCTGGGTAGGATTAATCCGTATGCATCATATGACCTATGGAGTAAAAAATTGGGAGAATTACTTTTTGAGAAGGATCTGGATGTAGATCATAGATTACAGAACAGCATGCAATGTCAATCAGCTGCCTCTAAGGCCAGTAGTATATTGGCGTGGCCTAAAAGTCATGGACTCATGAAACAGGGATGTAATATTACCTCTATATAAAGTATTGGTGCAGCCTCATTTGGAATATGCTGTTCAGTTCTGGGCTCCATTTTATAGAAACGGTGCACTGGAGTTAGAGAAAGTAGAAAGATGGGAAACCAAACTAATAAATGGAACAGAGCATCTTAGCTATGAGAAGAGATTAAAAAGATTAAATCGAATTAGTTTTTAGAAAAGACAGCTCCGGGGAGACATAATTAACTTATTGAAGTTTAAAAAATGGCCCCTACAAAAATTATGAAGAGAGGCTATTTCATGTAGAACTCCCTCAAAAGACAATGGGGTTACTCCTTCCACCTGGAGAAATAAGATTCAATATCCGGAGAAGCTTCCTTTACCATAGGAACTGGGAGTCTGTGAAAAACCTGCCCCAGTAGCTGATCACAGCAGGAGCAGGTGAGGGTTTCAAGGCTTCGATACACTGACAAGCAAAAGAGTAACAATGTTTTTGAAGTTTTGACTTTTAAGCTCCATATCCTACCATCCACTACAGCTTTGAACGTGAGACTACCATGATTTTATACAAAATCATCTTGACTATCTCATACATAAATTTGACTTCCAACTATTTAGCATACGTTTAGTTCTGCAGATTTTTGTCATTTACCTGCTTTTTCTACTGTTTTGCTCCAGTTGTGGAATAATCTTCTTCTTCTTGTACACTACAATTACAAGCTGTTCTCACATTACCTAATAGCTCAGTGTGTTATTAGGTTGATTCCCAAGCGAAAGGTCCCTGGTTTGAATCGAGGAGCAGCCATGAAGATTTCCCAAGAAAAGAGAATGCATCATCCAGCTCATTAATAGTGGTCTTTTGACCAATTGCCCAAAATGTAACATGTGATGCCATGACAGCTGGAAGAATACGAAATTAAGTCATTCTATCCATTCCAAAGCCAATAGGTGGACGTCCAGACAAAGTATCAGAGTCATCTAGTTGGCTCATCACAAGGTCTATCAGTTCTGATGTGACAGACACCGCAGTGGAGGAGGCTCGCATTCTTTGTAATAGTGAGATCACAGATGTCCATGCAAGCACTGGGTGACGCAGCTTATACAGTTTGGAATGGTGGCTCAAGTTTGCAAAAAAGTACAAAAAGTAGACCGCAGAAGATTAGAAATGGGTGATCTGGAGCAATGAGATGAAAGTCAATAGACTCAGCTCTGATGAATGCAAATGAGTGTGGAAGAATCAACGGATAAGGAGACTAATAGATCGAGAAATTGAAGAAACTGTCAAGTTCGGTGGCGGAAGCCTGATGATATGGAGTTGTTTTACAGGCAAAGGTATTGAATACTTGACCAGGATCGATGATGGTATCAGTGCCGGACTACATGTAAGTATCCTACAAGGTAAGTTACTTCATATGCTCAAGTCCTATGGGTATAAAAAGATGACAGTGTTCCAGCAAGACACTGTTGAAGACTGTTGAAGAAAAAGCTGTAATCGTACCCATCTGAGTTGACCATTCACCAATGTTGACCCATATTGAAAAAGTATAGAAAAGACCTAGGATTAGATTTTGATCGACATGCTTGAATCTGGTTGAGAGCATGCCTAGAAGGATTCAGATAGTGTTGAAAGCCAAAGGTGGATTTACAAAATAATAACAAAATAATACAAGTTAAAATTTAGATTTTTAGGAGCGAAACAGTAACAATGCAGTTACATGACAAGAATCTGCAGAACTAAGCATATTCTTAATAGTTGCAAGTCAAACTTATGCATGAGCTAGCCAAGATGACTGGCTATAAAATGATGGTTGTCTCACGTTCAAAGCTGTAGCAGATAGCGAGATATGGATTAGGGCAGATTAGTTCAGGTCCAGTGGCAGACTTGGGTGCCTGGGGCCCAAAAGGGGAGTTAATTCTTGGAGCCCACCATACATCTTCTGTACATGACTGTACATACTGCACTTGACTCTTCGACTCTTCTTTCTCTTGTTTTCTGCCTCTTTTTTCCCTCTTTCCTCCCGGGTCAATCATGCCCAAAGGCCCACTGAAGGTTTCCCCTACTCCACTGTGGGCCTCTTCTTGGCTTATGGGCTCCAAAGTCTGCGTCAGCTTAAAAATTCCCTCTTTTCCTCCCTTTATACACATCTTCCCCACCTTTGGTTGAACTTTATGGACACTTGTATTTTTTCAAATGTATTAGCTATGTAACTATCAGAAAGGAGTATTTTTGTTTTAAAAAAAATTTTTTTTTATTTTAAAATGCAATTAAAAATACTTTAAAAGACTATTTATAGTCCTTTCTCCCAAAAAATAAAATTTTAAAATGTAAGTAATAACATGATTGCTCTTTTGTCTCGGGAAAAGGGATAAATAAGATTAACAGGACCCGGGACTACATGCATACATGAACGGATAAATGTTATTTTTTTTGCACGGGGAAAGATTTTTTTTCCCACTCTTGTCGGGTTTTTACTTATAAGAATTACCCTTCAGGCCATACCCGGGCCAAAAAGAAGGATCATGAAGAAACCCTCATGTGTGTAGCACGCTCAAAAAAAGGGAATTGGGGCGCAATGTCATAGGGGAACTTTAAAAATTATGTAAAAAATCAACAACCAATTAAAAAAGTCCATATAATAGTCATATATTGCTTGTCAATACGTGAAAAGAATTTTTTTTTTTTGGTAGTGTCCCTTTTAGGTGTTTTTCATTTAAATCAAGTAAAAAAGCTTTTTTGGCATTTTTAAGGGGTCCAACCCAAAGCATTTATTTCCGTCCCTGAATAGATAAAAAATGCAGATAATAGGGGCAAATGCTGTGATCCCCCGGCCCCTCAGGCACCAACTCCAATAGGAGGAGTCTAAATAGAGAATAGCCTCCAATTTGATGTTGCACAGTTCAAAGATTCGGATCTGTAAAAACGAAAAAAATCTGTTGCCCCCTGGGCCCCCTAAGAAAAAAAAACACATTATGTTGAAAAATTTTTTTTTACCCCCGCCATACCACTTTTTCTATCCTAGAAGGTGCCCCCTTAAAACTCTAGCTGTTTTACTCTTTTAGTAGTTAAAACCATGTACCGCTTCATTAACTTTACCTGCAGATCACTTGACCTGTTTTTGACACATATTGACTGAGTTACACTAATAGTTTGTAAACGTTCCCTTTAAAACATAACTTTTAATCATCTACCTTAAAAAAATATGGACACTAACAATACACAGATTGGAGAAAACAACTATAGTAGAATATTAAAATAAACAAGTGTCAACATAGCAGGAGCCAAAGTTCCCATTATAACCATTGATGCTCATTTGTGAATTAAGCCATTTAGGAGACAAAAAAAATCTAGTGTTCTTTATAGATTTCAGTATGAAACAGCAACAAAACTCTGGTCAGGAGATGAAACATGTAGGGAATTCTCGTAGTCATGCTGTTCACGTGCCATATTTATAAGTGACTATTACAAGTGACAATCCTCAGAAATATCCCAGAAAATGAGCCAGATGTGAGCATAAGTGATGGGACTCTCGACTTTGTGTATAGTAGCTGCACTTCGCCGCATAATCCTTAATTAACATGCGTGCTTTTACTATCTATCCTTGCAAGCCATCTGCCTCCTATATTACCACATGTCTTGCACCTTCAGACAATTTTTATCCATATAAGATTCCCTCTCTCTTCCTACCTATGTGTTAGATCACCCACATGCTATTTTCCCTTTTCAACCAACCCAAACCTCTGCTCAATTTTCTACTGCACAAACAACCATCATATTTCATCACTGAACCATCTGCTGTCTCTTTTCATTCTCCTGCTTCTTTGCTGCAGGGACATCTCTCCTGACACGACCCACCCTCCTTCCATGCTCATCCCACCTCCTCCTCTGACCCCCATAGAACCCTGCTAAACTGCTTGTTATTCGCTGTCGTCTTTTTCTGCCCCTTTTATGTTGTGCTCTATGGAATGCCCGATCCATCCTGCAACAAACTCATGCTGTTCATGTCTGTTTCTCTCCCAACTCCTCAACCTGCTGGCCCTCACAGAAACATGGCTACCTGCATCTGACCCGCTCCCTTGCTGCCCTACTATGGCGGCTAACATTACCACACCCCCAGACTGAGAACAGCCGGGCGGAGGAGGTCGGCTTAACTTCTCTCTCCTCATTGCACCTACCAGGTCATTCCCTGTACCTCACACTCGCTTTCCCCTCCTTGAGGTCCACACCCTCAGAATCTTTCGACCATATTCATCAGAGTCGCAGTTGTCTACAGACCCCTGGCTCACCCGCCAGTTTCTGGATCATTTTGCTGCCTGGCTCCTCACACTTCCTCATCTACTGTAATACCACTATCATTCGATGGGTGATTTCACATCTCCCATTGATTGACCCATGTCTCCTTCTGCCTCACAATTTCTTTCACACTCTTCTCTTGGCCTACCTGCAGTTTACTGACTCTCCAACCCACAAGGTTGGGAACTCTCTTGATCTGGTTTTCTGTCATCTTTTCAATTCTAACTTCACTAATTCCCTTATGCTCTCTCTGACCAAACCTTATCTCCTTATTTATCACTAATTTCAACATTCTCCCCTTTCTTCTTGACAAAACTGCTCATCACACATTCTAAAGTTCCGCTACTTTTATACTCAGGAACTTACAGACACCATTCAGTTCCTATTGCCTCATACTCTCCCTCTCATGTCTGACCAGCCTGTCAAAACGTTATAATGAAACTCTCACATCCACATGGACATGTTGGCACCATCTCTGACACCGCACCACAGAGACAGACGCCCGCAGCCTTGGCACTCGCCTCAGTTTACGCCATCTGCTGCGATGTTCTGCTGTATGCTGTGAGCTGTGGAGAAAAGTCAAAGCTACATGCAGATTTTTACACTACAAATTCATGCTCAGGACTTACCACACTGACTTCACTGCGCCAATCAAAATATTTCCCCTCCCCCATCTCAACACTTAACCAAACCAAAAAACGCCTCTTTGACACTTCACTCCCTCCTAATTCCTAGAGCTCAGGCCCCAGTCCGGACCTCTTGCTGAAGGACCTGGCACTTACTTCAAAGAGAAAATTGAAAATTATCCGGACTATACATATTTCAGTCACCAAAATTACATACCCAATCCACATCCCCTCCCGCACATCCTCTAATCTACTCTCTGCTTGCCTGACGACAGAGGATGATGTGTCCTGGCTTATCTTGTCTGCTCGCCCCACCACCTGCTCTTGTGACCCCATACACCTCCCCCTTGTCCAGTTCTATTTCTCTAGCTGTCCTCTTCACCTTTCTGGCTTTATGTTAACCTCTCTCTCCACTGGGATCTTTTCACTTCTTCAACCCCCTTTTACTAAAAATCCCTCTCTGGACCCCTACTGCGCCCGCCAACTACCGAAAGTCTCTAACCGGACCTTCATCTTAACTCATGGAACCGCTGGCTACTTCTCGCCTAATCCGCTATCTCTCTACTTACTCTCTTCTTGACCCTCTGCAATAAGGTTTCCGCACCTACACTCCACGGAAAAACTGCATTAGTTAATGTTTCAAATGATCTCCTGACAGCAATATCTCAACGGGTAACTACTCCTTGCTGCTTTCTATTGGTTCTCTCTGCAGCATTTGGAAACTGTGGATCAACCCAAACTTCTCCTCAGCATGCTCAGTGCCATTGGCCCAGGACAACGCTCTCGACATTGGTCTCATATTATCCTGTATGATCGCTCCTTCTGTGTCTCATTTTCTGGTTCGATCTCCTCTTCTCTTTCCTCATTGCTGTTGGAGTTTCCTCAGGGATCTGTTCTAGGTCCTCTCCTCTTTCATTGTACACAGCCCCCATTGGACAAACCAATCAGTAGTTTGGCTTCCAGTAAATATCTAGGGATGAATGATCACCCAATTTATACACCTTCCTCCGTGACATCTCTCCTGCCCTGCTACAAAAACCACCTGTGACTGTCTGTCCGCGTCTTCTGAAAATCATGTCTTCTTTCCATCTGAAATAAAACCTCATTATGACTGGAAGCTTCTTGTCATTTCCGCCATCTACTAACAACCCACCTGCTATTTAGTTTCGGTATGTGGTACCCACCATCTACTCCTATGGCAGCAGGCCCAGCTGTTCTTGGGGGGTATACTAGTCATGATCTGTCCTTTACCCCATATATCCAATTCCCATTGCCCGCTACTGTCTCCTGCTCTCAAGACATCTCCAGGAATCGTCCATTTCTCTCCATGAAAACAACTCCAAACGGTCTTTATGCTCTTATTCTTTTTCGTCTTGTCTTACTGTATCTACATTGCTGATCGGTCGTCACTCTCTGCCAACACTCTCCCCTTCTTCAATCTGTCCTGATTGCAGCAGCCAGGTCATTCTTTCTCTCCATCCGCTATAATGACGGACTCCACCTGTGTCAGTCTCTGCAACTGGTTGCCCATTCACTACTGGTTTCTGTATAAACCTCAGCTTTCTCACTAATAAAGACTCTCCACAATCGGCTGCCTCTCCCCTACATCTCCATCCCTCGTCTCCGTCCCCCCTCTATGGCTACCACCGTCCCGCTCTCTCCGCTCTGCTGCTGATATCAGGTTTACACTCATCAATCATCCGAACCTCCTATGCCCGTCTCCAAGATTTTCACCGTGCGGCACCAATTATATGGGAATATGCTACCGCGGGCGATCAGCACTCTCACAAAACCCTCACTGTTTTAAAGGAGGGCCCTGAGAACACATCTTCTCAGTCTGGCCTACTTAACGATCACTAATGCTAACACCACACATTTGTCACTCCTACACTAGGGCACTCACAGGCACTTATATGTATTTAGATGTACTGTCTGGGTGGCAGGTTCATCATTTTTCATGTAAACCACCCCCTATTTATGAAACAGGCTGGCCATTGTAAACTTGCCACTTCTTACCGTATGTTTCACAAATACACCCTAAGAGATTGTAGGCTCTCACGAGCAGGGCCCTACCCACCTTTCTTGTGTTCTCATCTGTAAGTTCTTTTAATGTGTAATTTACCCTTGAATTTGTAAAGTGCTGCGGAATATGTTGGCGCTATATTAATAAAGATTATTATTATTATTAGTCATACCCTTTTCAGAACATAACCCTCTACTATCATGACCCTTAAAGGAATAACCACCCTTTTACGATGACCCCTTGGAGCTTTCCCCTATTTGGCCCTACCAAACACAGGTTAAGAGTAGTACCTCTGTTTGTTAGGGCCAGTAGAGAGCCTGAGGGATAAAACCTATGCAGGGTTGCCCTTTTTGGGTTGTTTTCTCCCGTTTGGAAATGGTTAGTATGTGTGTATATATTTATATAGTATCTCACAAAAGTGAGTACACTCCTCACATTTTTGTAAATATTGTATTATATATTTCACTAAAGAAATAAAATTTTCTTACAATGCAAAGTAGTGAGTGAACAGCTTGTACAACAGTGTAAATCTGGTGTGCCCTCAAAATAACTCAGCCATCAATTTCTAAACCGTTGGCAACAAATGGACAAATTGTGCCCAAAGTGTCACTATTTTGTGTGGCCACAATTGTTTTCCAGCAGTGCTTTTACTCTCTTAGGCATGTAGTTCACTATAGTTTCACAGGTTGCCATTGGAATCCTATTCCATTCCTCCATGATGACATCACAGAGCTAGTGAATGTTAGAGACCTTGCTCTCCTCCACCTTTCATTTGAGTAAGCCCCACAGATGCTCAACAGGATTTAGGTCTAAAGACATGCTTTTCTAGTCCAGCACCCTTACCTTCATTTTCTTTAGAAAGGCAGTGGTCATCTTGGAGGTGTGTTTAGAGGTCATTATCAGATTGGAATATTGCCCTGTGGCCCAGTTTTCAAAGGGAAGGAATCATGATCTGCTACAGTATATCACAAAACATCTTGGAATACCATCCTGCAAACCAGTTTCCATGGGGACGGGATCATGCTCTGCTTCAGTATGTCACAGTACTATATATGGTTCCCTCAATGAACTTTAGCTCCTCACTGCTGGCAGCACTCATGCAGTCCCAAACCATGACACTCCCATCACCATGCCTGACTGTAGGCAAGACAAACTTTGTTTTGTACTTTTCCCCACTTTGGGTTTCGGGGCACATCTTGACATCATCTGAACCTTGTAAGAATATCTTTATATCATTGTCTTCAGCAAACTGTGGGGTTTCTTGTGTGTGATCTTTAGAAGATGCTTCCTTCTGGGACAACAGCCATGCAGACCAAATTGATGCAGTGTACATTATATGGTCTGAGCACTGACAAGCTGACCCTCCACCCCTCCAACCTCTGCAGAAATGCTAGCAGTACTTATACATCTATTTTGAAAAGACAATCTATGGGTGTGCACTCCACTTCTTTGGTCGATTATGCTGAGACCTGTTCTAAGTAGAACCTGTCTTTTTAAACCGCTGTATGATCTTGGCCACCATGCTGCAGTTCAGTTTCAGGGTGTTGGCAATTTTCTTATAGCATAGGTCATCTCTCTGTAGAGCAACAATTCTTTTCTTTCAGATCCTCAGACAGTTCTTTTCCATGAGGTGCCATGTTGAACTTCCAGTGACCAATATGAAAGAATGTGAGAGTGAGAACACCGAATTTAACACATCTGCTCCTCGTTCACTCCTGAGACCTTTTAACATGAATGAGTCACATGACACCATGGAGGGAAAATGGCATACTGGGCACAATCTGTCCATTCTCATTTAGGGGTGTACTCACTTTTGTTGACAGTAGTTTAGACATTGATGACTGTGTGTTGAGTTATTTTAAGGGCAAACCAAGTTTATACTGTTATACCAGCTGAGCACTGACTACTTTATGTTGCATGAAAGTGTCACATCTTCAGTGTTGTCCCATGAAAAGATATAATACAACATTTACAAAATTGAGACGTGTACTCACTTTTGTGAGATACTATATATCATTTCTTTTTTTCTTGAGGTACAATAAGTAACTAAAACATAAGTTTTATAGGGAAGTTTGTATGATTGGCAGTGATTATTGAACTACTAAGTCATTGACCAGCTAGTTTTTGTCCTGGTCTTTTGCCTTCCTGTACAATATCTTATGACTCTTTTTTTCTATCTACTCTGACGCTGGCAAGAATAATGTTTCTGTTTATTCTTTTGGAAATACTTCAGTCCATTTCATGTTACCCTAGTAATCATTTATGAGATCTCCTACTGTTTATTTTAGTCATCTCTTCCTTTACATTATGTTTCCTCTACACACATTATTCAATTTACTACCAAACAGCCAACATGCATGGAAGTCTTCAGACCAGGGGAAAAATAGGACTGACAAGTGTGCAGTCCAGGATACTACTTTCTTAGGTATGTTACAGATCCAAACTAGCATTTGAAAAGGAGTGCAAATGTCTATTGTTGTTTAGATGTGTAAAAACATGTACAGGTGTAAAGGTATGCAACAGTGCATTTGTGTTTTTGTGGGATTCATATAAGTAGGTAGAATTCAGTGTTTAGCACACTCTAGAAATGTATGTTACTGTTTTGCGATGGAAGCATAGGTTTAAGTTAGAAAGCAATTATGCTTAGTTATTAGGGTAGCAGAAGAAGTTAACTGTACTCAGAATGGAAGACAGTGCTGCTGGGTTAAGCAGCCAAGCAGAGAGCTGACAGGGGACCAGTTAAGATTTACACAGCTAATTAGGGAAGCCTGTGGGATCTGAAATCGGTTCAGAGGTCTGAGTGTGTACCTAGTTCCAGTTGTATGCAGCAGAGAAAGGGAAACCCTATCTATCCTTCGGCGACAGTTAGGCAGGCCAAGTTAGACACGCCGCTCACTGATAGTCCAGTAAGTAGAAAGTTTCCAGAAGAGGATACCGGTAATACAGGAAGAAGTAGATTGGAAACCGGAGTTACAGATGTCAGCATGGGTGAGAACTGCCCTTACAGTGTGGACTTCAGAGAGAGTAAGCCCAGTTAGTCGGTCTGAAGAAGGGGCCCTTAGGCACGACCACTATCTCAGAGAGTAAGATGGATAGAGAGGCTACTGTGCAGGTTGAGAACAAGAGTGAGGTTGACAGGAAAAGTGCTATTGGCAGTGGTATACATCTCCAATACATGTGTCATGCCCAGGAGAAACTTAAAATTCAAAAGTACCAGTGCCGTGAGTAAAAGCCTTAAATTACCTCGGAGCTGCTGTTGCCTATCAGTTATTCAATCGCCAGTGCATCATATGAATACTACCACCATCTCTAATACTCCACCCATCATCCGCAATATACACCACCATAGAAGCTGTGTTTTCACATCTTGGCATGGTCATCAGGATTGAAGAGTGGAGAAGACAAAGACACCACATGGTGGGAGAGGAAGTCAAAGTAATCAACACAATAGAGGATAATGTGTTATTACAAAGGGATCTGGATAAGTTGGAGGCCTGGGCAGGTAAATGGCAGATGAGGTTTAACACAGATAAATGCAAGGTTATGCACATGGGGAGGAAAAATCCATTACATGACTACATGTTAAATGGAAAAAGGCTGGGTAAAAGTGACATGGAGAAGGACTTGGGAATCCTGGTGGACAGTAAACTTAATTGTAGCAGCCAGTGTCAGACAGCAGCTGCCAAGGCAAATAGGATCATGGGGTGCATTAGAAGAGGCATAGAGGCACATGATGAGAACATTATTCTCCCATTATACAAGTCACTGGTTAGACCACACATGGAACATTGTGTACAGTTTTGGGCACCAGTGCACAGGAAAGACATTGTAGAGCTTGAACGGTACAAAGGGGGCAACAAAAATAATAAAAGGACTGGGTGGACTACAGTACCCAGAAAGATTAGCAAGATTAGGGTTATTTAGTTTAGAGAAAAGACGGCTTCGGGGGGACATATAAATATGTTTAAATACATCAAAGGTCAATATAGAGATCTCTCCAAGATTTATTTATACCTAGGACTGTATCTAGAACAAGGGGGCATCCTCTACGTCTGAGGAACGAAAGTTTCTACATTAAAACATAGAAAGGGATTCTTTACTGTAAGAGCAGTGAGACTGTGGAACTCTCTGCCAGAGGAACTTGTCATGGTGAATTCACTAAGAGTTCAAAAAGGGTTTGGATGCATTTCTGGAGCATAATAATATAACAAGTTATAGTGTCTAGGATTCTGGAGAGGGGTCATTGATCCAGGGATTTTTCCGATTGCCATATTGGAGTCGGGAAGAAATTTTTTCCCTAAAATGTGGACAATTGGCTTCTACCTCATTGGGTTTTTTTTGCCTTCCTCTGGATCAACACCTTAGCACAACAGGCTGAACTGGATGGACGTCTCGTCTTTTTTCGGCTTTACAAACTATGAAACTATGAAACTATGAAAGTGCCGCCAAAGTACAAGTATTCAACAATCAAACAAAGCGCTTCACCAGTAGTCACTGTGTCATGGTGGCATTCAGAGGTCCTATACTCCATAATTGACTTTCATTCATATACAAGAACCACCCTTTTTTATCTTAAATAACCATTTATTACATTGAAACTAACGTTCTGTTTACTCTTTATTACTAAAATGTCCATTTTATTCTTCATTTTTTCATAACATCTTCAATACACCGTGATAATTTCAAGATCAGACATTATGGCATAAAAAATAGGAATGCTCTTACTTTTATCTTATTCATGCAGTCTTATTCTTTAGAATCCTGATACGGGAGTATGTGTAAAAACACAAATAAAATAAAAAAAATACACCGCCCTTTCCCTATTGCAAGTGGCAATTGCCTCAAAAATGATCAAAACTAAAAAAGTACATATATTTGGTATTGCCACATTGGCGGTGGGCCCTGTGTAAGTCTCAAATAAAAACTGCCATTTTTTACTTATATTTGCGTCCCGAGGAGACGCATACAGTTAGAAACATGCCATGGATCTCATGGCCTATGTGATGCTGGTAATCTCCTGGTGGGCCCAGAGCTCCGCATGTTTTGCCACAGAGCTCTGAGCCCACCATATTTCCGGAATCCTGGTGGGCCCATAGCTCCTGGGATGTTTCTAACTGTATGCGTGTCCTTGGGAAAGCCTACAACCCACAGTAGTAAGCAGCGCAGGCGACGTGATGCCCGAATCACACCACCTGCGCTGCTGTGTCTCCTAGGCCAAAAGCGTCAGGCCTAGACCTGAGACTTGTGGCCGCAAGAGAAAAATTTATGACACATTTAAGAGACGAATTATAGGAATGGCAACCAAAGAGCTCAGAATAACTTCCTATGAAAATAGAGGTCTCAGAAAGATGTCAGATTGTACCATCCATCTCTGTCTTTGCCAAAGTGTACTTAAAGGAGTTGTCTCATTACGAGCTTTCAGCCTGTCAGTGTCCCTGGTAAGTTGAACTGAGGGGCGTGCTTCTTGGTCTGTCTGTTCTGCTCCCTCTCCCCCCTCCCATCCGCACACAGGCAGCTACTTAATTTCTATACAGGGGGGGGGGGGGGTTTGCTGCCAGATTTTCACCCTGGGGTGTGCTGCCTAGGTCGTTGCAGGAAGGGCTGATCTAGGATTTAGAGGGGAATATGAAGCTGTGTGCTAATAGAGCAGGGGGGATGCATGTGTTTCCTATATCCCCTGCTTAGCTTACAAGTCTCCACATCTCCAGCAACAACAAGGGCAGTGTTACTATACTCAGGATGTGTCCCTAATACAGAGAGCATAAAGTATTCACATGCCCCCTGATCTCTATAGTATTAGTATAGTCACAGTTCCAAAGACATATCATGATTATAGTAACAGACAGGGTCACTGCTGTCACATCTATTGATCAGCCTAATCTCTGCTCAATCTGTGTAGAGAGCAGGTGGAAGCAGGCACACACCCGGGTTAATCCCGGCAGTATGGACATAGAAGCCAAAAGCCCCCCCTCCTCCCCTACACTACAGAAGCATTCTGTGCGGGAGGGCTCTCTGCTCCGACCTGTCTTCAAAGGGGATGAGTCATTCAGACCTGACAGCCAGTAAGATAAGGATCAAAGGTCGGCTACTATAAGAGATCTGAGAAAGCTGATGTAGTAATACTAACAGGCTAGCTCAAAATCAGTAGGACATTTGTAATGAACATATATTGCAAAGCTGCTTGTTTTTTAAAGATCTTTAAATTAAAACCCAATCATTGTAGCGAGACAACCCCTTTAATGACAGACAACTGAGGAGGAAATTACTATTGATAGCAAATTATAAAAATGTTGGACTGTAATTTGAAAAATGCATATCGACAAGCCACAAAGCTTCTGGTACCAAATAAGAGACCAAATTGGAGCTTTTTTGGTAAGTCAGATCAACTCTATATTTACAGATACAAAAATGTATCTACTGTGAAACCTGGAGGAGACTCTGTTATGTTTTGGGGCTGCTTTGCTGCATCTGGCACAGGGTGTCTTGAATCTGTGCAGGCTATAATGAAATCTCAAAACTATCAAGGCATTCTGGAGTAAAATGTGCTGCCCAATATCAGAAAACTTGGTCTTGGTTGTAGGTCAACACAACTAAAAACATCCAAGAATATTTAAGAGAAAAGCATTGGACTATTTTAATGTGTTAATCTATGATCATAAATTATATTGGGACCAATGGCAAGGTGGGAATAGCAGGCCTGAGGCTTTTCAGGGAGAAAGAAAAAAAGGCAGAATGTAATATATGCAATCATGTAGAGCAGCTGTAGACTGTGCCCCAGAAATCCGCTCTACTGGTGGCCCCCAAGAATCAACTTCACAGGTGGGCCCCAGGCATACTTTCCCAGTATATTATATGGTAACATGAATAAAACCATTAGAAAGAACATCTTGTCCTGCAAAATAAAAGCCCTCATATCTCTATGTAGATGAAAAAATAAAAAGTTATGGCTCTGGAAATGCTGGGAGGAAAAAACAAACGTGAAAAAAAATAAGCTGTGGCGGGAAGGGTCTAAGATGTTGCCTATCATGATGGAAACCTGAAGAACCCCATTGTTGGTGTCCATCATTTAATGGATAGTCACACATCTCAGGTATCCTAAAATTGTACCAATAAAAACTACACTTCAGCACATAAAAAGATGAGCCCTCATCCAGGTCCATAGATGGAAAAATAAAAAAAAGTTATTGATTGAAGAAAATGCTGCTGCAGCGGAAATGTAAAAAATAAAAAAATGTTTTATAATTTTAAAAGTACTACTACATACCAACCTGCAAAATGCAGATTATATGTCATATATACTGAACAGTGAACTCCATAAAAACAAACCCCTAAAAAAATTGTTCTATTGTGTTTTTTTTCAGGGGTAACCTTTTTTTTTACCCACACATGCAGTAAATTACGGTGATGCAAGGTATCTATGTGTGGGTAAAAAAAAAAAATCCACTCCACTGTGTTAAATACATGTATTAATAAGATTAGCTTGCTCAGCAAAGTTTCTAATGCATTATGTTGTGATTGCTGTGGCATCTAAAGGGTTAATCAGCAGTGCATGGAGCTGGCTCCATTCCCTGCTGCTACTGGCGTGTGTCAGTTGTAATTAGCAGCTGACACCAGCCTTCTATGTAACAAGATGATAGTCACCAGGACGTATGAGTACATCCTGTGGCAGTAAGTGGTTATTGGCGGGCACAGAGCACCGCTCTGGCCAGGGGCCCATAATACTGTTAAGCCCTGAGTTTATGGACTTTTCTTTTGAAATTTTGGGGAAGTTGAAGGGCATTTGGATGTTGTCACATATTATGGACAAAACAAGCAGTAAACCTTTTCCAGATTGCAGAGTGAATTTGGTCTTGCCCCTGCACAATAATTCATGTATTGAGAGTAAAGCATGCATTGCAATCTCAATTCGGTCCCACAGGTCTTAATTTACAGAAATTCCCTTTCCTTCTTTAATATTAATCACCTATGAACAAACTGATTTCCATATTGTGTTCTATATTATTACAAGACAATACAGACTCATCTTTGGATGGAATACAGAACTTGTGGGAGGGAGATGTTGGTGCTTTAGAGGAGGCGAAGTGGGGATAAAGCGCTTTCCTCTCCACAGAAGGTCTCTTCTAATAAGAAAGCATAATTAAATTTTTTTATACTTCATCAGTCCTATTATAACACAGTGCACCTTAGTAAGTTTAGATCTTACTATATAGATCAGGGGCGGGCAATTAATTTTCCCAATGGGGCCGCATGAGAAATTGGGATGGTTTTAGAGGGCCGGACTAACTAAAAAAAAAAAAACTTACTCTGTACCCTCAGTAAGGCAGGTATATAGATACGTCCCTCAGTAAGGCAGATATATAAAGCCTCTCTCGGTAAGGCAGGTATAGATATACTTCCCCTCAGTCAGGCAGGTATATAGATAGTTATATGTCCCCACAGGCAGGTACATAGATAGTTATAGATCCCTACGGGCAGGTATATAAGTAGATATAGTCCCCATGGGTAGGTATACAGATAGTTATAGGCCCCCTCAGGTAGGTATACAGATTAGTTATAGGCCCCTTCAAGTAGGTATACAGATAGTTATAGGCCCCTTCAAGTAGGTATACAGATAGTTATAGGCCCCTTCAGGTAGGTATACAGATAATTATAGGCCCCCTCGGGTAGATATACAGATAGTTATAGGCCCCCTCAGGCAAGTATATACATAGTTATAGGCCTCTCAGGCAGGTATATACATAGTTATAGGCCACGTGAGGCAGGTATATACATAGTTATAGGCCCCCTCAGAAAGGTATATAGACTTATGACCGAAATTAAAAATAACAACACTAATACTTACCTTACCTCCTTCCCGGCCAAGCGCGCTCCTCTTCTGCCCGAGGCTGGCGGCGTGATGACGTAATCACGCCGCGGGACGCTCCTCCGGCAGCTCCTCGGCCGCACAGAGTAATTAGTCTGTGCGCCGAGGAGAGGCAGCGGCGTGATGACCTCACTTCATCGCGACGCTGCCCAATTTACACAACGGAGATATTAACAGTAGCGTTGACAGCCCACAGCGGCCTCTCAGTACTACCCGGCCGTGGCCATCAGCACTACTATTAGTAGGCCTGGGCATTGTACGCTGTGGGCCGCATCCAGCTAGCTGGCGTGCCGGATGTGGCCCGCGGGCCGTACAATGCCCAGGTCTGATATAGATGAATGTCCAAAATGTCATCAGGCATCAGGTACTTTCTTTCATTTAGTCATGTCCCAAGACACAGGGTTTTTAGGAGCAGGTAACTAAATTTCTTAATGATGTGGTGGATTCTTCTGTTCCTCTCTGCCCTAAATGATGTATCATTACCCCGATTGGGAATCCTTTGAATTTTAATACACACACATATTTTTTGTCAAAGTCACTTATGCTAAGACAGTTATTGTGAGAAACTTGCTTTCCCACAAAATCCCTTCCTCTGTAGAATGGTTAGGAATAGTGAATGCAGCACTTCCACTTAAGAAATTACTATAACATCGTAATTTTCCCAATAAATTCACGAAGATTTGGGCCAATTGGTTGCAGTCATGTAAGACAGTTAATCTTCACCCTGATTTGTCCATAGAATCCCCACCCCACCCCCTAACTTTGTCATATTTAGATCACAACTCAACTTCTGATCCCTCTCTCTTAGCCTGGTGATACGACTGATTTCTAATCTGTGCGTAAGTGCCCTTTTATTTGTGAGCTGTTATGTGCTTGCATTTATGTTATTGGAATTGCTGGTTTTTCTTTATATGCTACCTGACTTACAATTGCACACCTTCTCTGGGGATTTATAGAATTTTATTTACAGAGCCTCCTGATGGACTCTCATATTCATTGACCGTTCCCAGAATTTACTTTGTTTTTCCTGCTGGGTTTTCATATTTATGATTTTCTATTTAAAGTGTTATGTTGTGTAGCTTTACAGTATACTTTACCTATTTTATGTCCATTGCATATAACTATTTTATCTTTGTTTTGATTTACTAAACTACTAGGTGTGTTATGAATCAATAAAATGTTATCGTTGATTTAAAAAAGGACAGGTTTTAACCCTTAGAGCTTTGTGAACTACAGATTATAAACCTCTAGCACTCATGTCATAGTAACAGCACATCTGTTAAACGTTATTTTGTAAATTGAATCTACTACCATGTTGTCTTATTCTGCATGTTGAATTATGAAGCCGGATGGATAACTTAAAATCTTAAAAGCTTCGGAATCGGGCTACCAGCAGTGCAGAGCTTGCTCAGGAATGGCAGCAGGCAGGTGTGAGTGCATCATCCAACTATTGCAAACAATGCCGTATTTTAGTAGTGCACACGTAGTTGTCCCAGCTGTTGGGAGTACCTTGCTTAGACTCCCCTGTATAAACCATCAAAACTTGAGAAAGGAAGGCGTACCTTCCGAAACGTCGCGTCATTACATGGCGGCACTGAGCTGCATCCCAGCATGATCGGCTCCAACAGTCTACTACGGGACTACCTTTAATCTCCTAAAGGAGATGTTGTACAGCTAAGTACTGCCAAGTATTTATATTTTTTTCATTGCCTAAGGTGTTCGTCATAGAACTATGTCTTTTATACACCTATTCATAAAGATGAAGTAAAGATATATGTTTAGTCCAAACAGCTTTCGTGTAAGGTGTGAGTGCATTTGCATGCACTGTGAGGCGGAGACTCATGGAGCAAGGCCTGGTGTCATGGAGGGCAGCAAAGAAGCCACTTCTCTCCAGAAAAAAACATCAGGGACAGACTGATATTCTGCCAAAGGTACAGGGAGTGGACTGCTGAGGACTGGGGTAAAGTCATTTTCTGATGAACCCTTTCCGAATGTTTGGAACATCTGGAAAACAGCTTGTTCGGGTAGAAGACAAGTGAGCGATACCACCAGTCTTGTCTCATACCAACTGTAAAGCATCCAGAAACCATTCATGTGTGGGGTTGCTTCTCAGCCAAGGGAATCGGCTCTCTAACAGTCTTGCCTAAAAACACATCCATGAATAAAGAATGGTACCAGAATGTCCTCCAAGAGCAACTTTTCCCAACCGTCCAAGAGCAGTTTGGTGATCAACAATGCCTTTTCCAGCATGAAGGAGCACCTTGCCATAAAGCAAAGGTGATAACTAAATGTCTCAGGGAACAAAACATAGAGATTTTGGGTCCATGGCATGGAAACTCCCCAGATCTTAATCCCATTGAGAACTTGTGGTCATCATCAAGAGACGGGTGGACAAACAAAAACCAACAAATTGTGACAAAATGCAAGCATTGATTGTGCAAGAATTGACTGCTATCAGTCAGGATTTGGTCCAGAAGTTGATTGAGCGCATGCCAGGGAGAATTGCAGAGGTCCTGAAGAAGAAGGTTCAACACGCAAATATTGACTTGCTGCATTAACTCATTCTAACTGTCAATAAAAGCTTTTGTTAATCATAATATGATTGCACTTGTATTTCTGAATGTGATAAAAACATCTGACAAACACACATAAAAACCAGAGGGCAACAGATCATGTGAAAATATAATATTTGTGTCATTCTCAAAACTTTTGGCCATGACTGTATAATGTCTAATAAAAAGTTTGATTAAATTCATAATCAAGTCTTGGATGATTTGATTTAATTCTCTAAATAGAGTGCAGCCTATTTTTGTATTTATTGACAAGCAGACTAAGGACATGGATTACTGGAACCACGTCCTTCGGTCTGATGAGAACAAGATAAAATTATTTGGTTCAGATAGGGTCAAGTGTGTGTGGCAGCAACCAGGTGAGGAATACAAAGAAAAGTGCATCTTGCCTAATGTCAGGCATGGTGACGGAGTGTCATGGTTTGGGGCTGCTTAAGTTCTGCCGGCTGTATGGAGCTACAGTTCATTGAGGGAACCATGAATGCCAACATGTACTGTGACATACTCAAGCAGAGCATGATCCCCTCCCTTCAGAAACTGGGCAACATTAGACCAATCCCAAACACACCCTCAAGACAACAACTTTATGAAGAAAATAAGAGTGCTGAAGTGATCAAGTAGGACCTAAACCCTATTGATCATCTGTTGGGCATCCTCAAACAGAAGGTGGAGAAGAGCAATGTCTCTAAAAATCACCAGCTCAGTGATGTCATGTAGGAATGGAAGAGGATTCCTGTGGCTGCAACCTGTAAAGCTCTTGTGACCTCCATTCCCAAGAGATAAGGCAGTGCTGTAAAATAATGGGAGCCATACAAAATATTGACAATATGTCCGTTTTCACTTATGGGTGTACTAACTTTTGTTGTTCGCAGTTTAGACATGGATGGCTGTGTAAGAAATGGATCCCCAATCATAAAAAATAATATTCGTTTATTTAACACTTTGAAAACATTACAGCGTGGCAGCAGAAATAGGAAGGGACAGAAAATGGATCTCCCACAACCTAAGCATTTCAAGTCTACAAACGACTCTTGTTCACGGCTGACCCACCACATTCAGGTGTCTCATTAAAAAGAAAAGGAGCCCATACATATGCAAAGGAGATCAGTCTGCACTATCACTTGTGCAACACAGAAGAAGAAGGAGGGGGAAGAAAGGAAGGAAGGAAAAAGGAACAGGGGAGGGAAAGAGCAAAGAAAAATAAAGAAGTAAAAATAACAAAAAAACAAAACCTTTAGTAGAAATACAACAGATCATTACGGTAATTCATGCCTTGGGGTATGCGCGTATCTATTTCAAGTATCCAAAAGGCTGTGGCTGCTATTTTGAGACACACCAAATTGACACGGTTTTATAAGTTGTACACTGATTACTTTACATTGGAAATGTCATATCTTGAATGTTCCATGAAAAGATATAATACAATATTAAAGAAAGTGAGGGGTGTACTTAATTTTGTGAGATACTGTATAGACAGGAACTATTTTCTGAGACAACCTCTTTAAACTTGGTATTTTATTCTGCTGCTGGCTATTATTTCAATAACATACATACGAGACTGTATAACATTTTACTTTTATATATTTAAGGGAGGATTATGAGAAAAAAGCTGAGAAACTCCGCAGTAAGGTGAATGAACTCCTGAAATGTGACGCTTTGAAAAAAAACCCTTATGATCCTGTTGTTGTGCCACCAGTTGACTGTCTACTGTCTTGCCTCTGTCTTGAAGTTGCATGCAAGAATATGAAGTTGTTTTGTGATGTCCTGAAAAATTTCAAGGACTTGATTAAACCTGGAGGTCACCTTATAATTGCAAGTGGACTGAATAGTACATTTTATTACGTTGGTAAAAAGTATTTTAGTGCAATGATCTTGGAAAAGAAAGAGCTGGAGAAGGCTTTCTTGGAAGCTGGTTACCAAATTGAAAAAGCTGTGTATGCACCACGTATTGATAAGTCAAGGATGGATATTACTGATTATGACAGTCACTATTTTATTCACGCCCGTAAGCCAAAGTAAGCAAATTGTTTAGCAACTATTTCTTAAAAATTCTGGTATATGTTCATATGATTTACTTTGTAAACACATAAATCCCTTAAAGGGTTGTCCATCAAGCCAAAAAGAAATTCTCTAATTGCTTGCTGTGAGTTATTAATTTCCATGTAATTAATTTTGTGCTGCCTTGTGTATTTTTTGTGCTGTATGTAGCCTCGTTTCACTGCAGCCGAGCTGCAGTATTTCCTGTTTGAAAGGTCTGTACAACTGCAAGCCTCAAGATCCTTTGCTGTGCTTAGTCTTTCTTGCTTCCAACCTCAGTCTCATGGTATGTCTTCTGTTTTCTTATGATGAAAGCCTTGGGAGGCAGGACCAAAGGAGTGTGGCTTCAAAGATTGGCCTGAGATGATGTCCAGGTCTTTCGGTAAAATATTTTCCTGAGCTGTTTGCCTGGACACACTTCACTTCTGGGCTTCCCATCATTATCCTTTATATAAATATATTTAACTCTGCAGGAAGCCCACAGAAAATGTGTTCAGGTAAATGACAAAAGTGCCTAACTGATGGAAATATATTTTTAGAGCATATTTTTTTCCACAGGATCACCCCTAGAGATGGACGAATTGATTCTAACGAAGTGGAATTCGTTTAGAATTTCAGGAAAACTTCGGTTCTGAACGAAGACGAAGTTTGGGAGACTTCGGGTGAACGAAGTGTGCTTTTAATTGATAAAATGGCTGCGAGCACATGGCCTTACATGGTGCAAAGAACTCTGGGAGGAAGAAGGACATAGCCTACATGACATGTGCAGAGATGAAGCCAATCAGAGACCGGCGGGATTCTGTGACGTCACTGCACTATATAAGTCGGGCCGAGCTGGGAGATCATCCCGTTTCCATGTAATGATTGGGGAAGGTGCTGCCGCGGTGCTATAATCTCTTAAAAAGAACTCATTTTTATACAGCGATTTTTTGGGGGGTGTCTCAGCTTGTTCAGGACTGTTTCTCTTAACGTTTTTTTTGATTTTGGGGGGTATGGTTCGAAGCCAGTTGGTCCAGTCAGCTGAAAACTTTTTTAGCTATTGCTCACGCACATTGAAATCCAAGGGTGATTAACCCCTGTTCCCTGTTTATCTTTTAAAAAAAACCCGCGTTTTTAAAATACAAATATACTTCATTTTTGGCTGTCAATTCTTTTGCGCAATTAATCCGGGGTTTTTTAAGCATTTTTCTGTTGGGGTGACTAAAAAAACCGTTTTTTTCACTGGCAAAAGGACATTTTTCCCTGAGAAAAATTCTAACCGAAGGTTAATTACAAGTTTTTTTTGTTTGTCCCGTAAAATACGCCATTGTAACACGTTACAAAGCTGGTATTTTTTGGTGCTAAATTCTTTTGTGCAATTAATCCGGGGGTTAAAAAGGTTTGTTTGGTGCTTGGTGACTAAAAAAAACCGTCTTTTTCACGGCAAAAAGACATTTTTTGTAGCATTTTTCAAACAAAGGTTAATTACTTTTTCTCTTGCTGTGTCCGTAAAATACACGCCTTGAAACAGCTAAAAAGTGGAGTTTTTGGTTTGCTAAA
Source organism: Phyllomedusa bahiana (assembly GCA_025379985.1). NCBI lineage: Eukaryota > Metazoa > Chordata > Amphibia > Anura > Hylidae > Phyllomedusa > Phyllomedusa bahiana. The sequence goes on from JAODAL010017475.1 coordinate 27,327, forward strand.
TTCTTTTGGCAATTTACCCCGGGTTTATTAAGCGTTGTTCTGTGCAAATGGGACAAAAAGAAACCGTTTTTTTTCCCCGGAAAAAAATAATTTTTTCCTGAGCAAAATCATAACCAAGGTTTTTTAAAAGTTTTTCTCTTGCTGTGTACCTAAAATACACGCCTTTGTAAACGCTAAAAAAGCTGGTTTTTTTGGGCGCTCAATTCTTTTGCGAAAATTTACATCGGGGGTTTATTAAGCTTTGTTCTGCTGTTGGGTGAACAAGAAACCGTTTTTTCACCGGCAAAAAATAATTTTTTTTCCTGTCAAATTTCATAACAAAAGGTTAATTACAAGTTTTTTCTTTGGTGTAGGTAAAAAAAATCCCATTGTAACACGCTAAAAAGTGGTAGTTTTTGGTCTCAATTTTTTGGCAATTTTAAAATCCAGGGGTTAACTAATATTTTTTGTTTTTTAAACTTTTTTGTTTTTCACCCCCACAAAAGAAATTTTGAGAAAATTCAAACCAAATTAATTAAGCCTGTTTGTGCTTTTTATATTCAGTAAAATAACGGGTTTTTTAAACGCACTACAAGTCAATTTTTCGCCATTTTGGGGGCCAATTTATTCCAAGGGTTTACCAAGTTTCTTGTATTTCTTGGAGTCAAATACAGAGTGTGTATTTCATATACGTATCTTCATCAAACAGTGTCTGTCATTTTAGAAAAACAGTATTCAGACGGAGAGGGGGCAGCTTTCACCTCGGGTAGCGTGGCAAAACATTCCGGGAGCACCCCAGGTCGCAACACAGAAAGGGGACCGCAGCGGGGGTCCCCGGGAGCCACAACTGGCTGTCATCTAGGGGCCGTTGTGACTGCAACCCAAGGGTTCTTGATTGGTTGACTAGGAAACATTCCTCCCAGCGGTGGGATCGTCAAAAACCAACCCTTAGTTGGCATGGCCGGGAGCGGGTCAGGGCCCTCCCCTGTCTCAACCCGCCTCATGTCCATCCGCTTCACTCTGCCAGAGAACATACTCATGTGGTCCTGGCTCAGCGCCACTATATAGCGAGGATAAAACATATTTGAGGGAGGGCGTCTGCAGCTACTGCAGCGAAGAAATGGGGACAATAATCCCCTGTTCTGCAGGTTAGGCGGCAACAGTTATAGATGTGGAGAGTTGGCATGGGTGGTACATGTCTGTGAGGGGTCCGCATCTGTTACAGGGGACCGGTGATGAGGACAGCACAGTGAGATAATAAATGATGATATAGCCGACCGCACACTTGGGAGACCGGGTGAAGACAAGGGCCTTATCATCGTCAGGAGAAGAGCGGCATCAGCTTGAGCCAGTCAGCAAGCGGTGTTTTTGCAGCCAACTAGTGGTTGTGTGGCCGTGAGTCAAGCAGGTAGGACAGCAGTGTGAGGTCGGGGAGCAAGCGGCCACGGGGTTCAGAAAACCCGTTCGCAGGTCTAAGAGTAAGTAGCGGACAAGGGGCTCAGCGAGTAAGCTGGCAAGGGCGGGCAGTAGTCACTCAGTGGGGAGCTGTGGCGGGTAAAATCAGCTACTCAGCGGCCAACTGTGGCAGTTCTTTGAGTAAGACACAGGAGGAGTCGAATAATGGGTTATATGTAGATTCTAGTGGGCAGAAAGTGATGCTTGGCCAGGGAGTAATAACGTATGGCACACGGCCTGGTCATCACATGCAGCGGTCACCATACCGGTGGCCTGGGAGAAATCGGGGCTCAGATAGTGGTGGTCCATCTGCAGCCGCAGCAGCACTGCAGCGGCAAGTGGCAGGCATGCATTGAAGCAGTCAAGGCTCCTCCACCTCTGCAGGAAGGGAGCTGTTTCTCTTTGCCCAAATCTCCCGGTCCAGATGCTCCTGCTGCTCGCTACTCATGGCGCCAAGCAGTGTTTTTCTGCGAGGCGATTGCAAGAGACAACAGTATGAGTTCCAACCATCCTAATGTGCAGCAGCTGACAGTGTACTGTCAAAGTTGTTGGTACTGCCAGTCCCTCCATTTCAAATGTTGACTCTGCACCACCCCAACATTTCAGAGAACTAATGGCTTGTGCCGAGCGAGTGGAGGGAGTTCACAAGCCATAATTTCTTTTCCAAAAAGAGTACCAGCTCTTCATAAATATGTAGAACATAAAGTTGGGCCAGTCATTGAGCTTATTCGGTTTGTTCAAGGTGCACAGGCAGAGCGGACGTTTCTGGAGCTCGTAACTGACGGTCAGGGCCATTTACATGTCCTTTTCGGCACCTTTTGGGTAATGTGCTTCCATGCCCACGGCACCCACCTACAACTTGGACAGGAGACGCGCCTTTCTCTCCACGTTGTAAAACTGCGTGCTCCTGCGCAATGTCCGCTTCCTTCTCTCCTCCCACAACCAACACCATCCAGCACTCCACAAATACTTGCTCAATCATACCACCTTGGTAGGGTCCACCAGTGGTGTCACGCAGTTCTCTACACCTGCTTGCCTCAGCGAACGAAGTAAACACAGGGGAGGAAATGCTCGCGTCATGCAGCAAAGGAAATACTATGTGTGGCTTTCTACCGCGGACACAACTGCAAATACGGACCATGTGAGGTCAAATGGGGTTAACATGGTGTACCGCGACTGGCATCGAGGCAGGTGGTCCATGACGCCCCTGCATGGCGATGTGTGCATCTGGTTGTGTTATAGGTTATACTGAAGTCTTCCACGATCTTCAGAAGATTCTGAAAAATGGCATGAACTGTGCATGCACGTCATCCATTCCTACACAACAAGCCAGGAACACCTCTCGAGTTGCTGCGGCCAGAAACGGCCTCCCCCAAACACACTTGATATGCGATGTTTCCACCCATTGGAATTCAACCTGCACTTGTTGAACCGACTGTATGAACAGAGAAAGGGCTTAACGATTTTTTGATGATCCAAGCGGACCGGAGTACTCCCCTGTGTAACTTTGATGTCAGCCAGTGGCAGCTCATGCGTGACACCTGACGTTTGTTGAGGCCATTTGAGGAGGCCACGTTATTTGTCAGTCACCAGGACTACGAGGATGAATAACCGTCATTCCACTGCGATTATTGTCCTGGTGCGACTGCATTGACTGCAAAAATCTGTCTGTTAGGGGACTGGAGATCGTGGCGACTACATCTCACGGACCAGCATGAGTTGGTGGGCGATGAAAACTGGTGGAGGAGAAGGAGTGTCATTGGAGCAGAAGCATTGTCTGGTGAAATTAAGTGGTTTTCTACCAAGGTGACAAGAGAGCGAGGAGACAGGAGCAGACAACTGGAGGAGGTAGATGGAGATGAGGAAGACGAGGCAGATGACGCAAGCACACGTGGCAGTATACAGTGGAGAAGGAGGCAGGGAGACCCTCGATGGTCACTTGTGCTGATGGCCCGCAGCTAGGGCTGATTAGGCATGGCTAGTGCAGCCGAATAGTCTGCCATCCGGCAGAGGGATGACGTCTGGCTTTCCACCCTATTGGACCCTACGCTACGGATCCTAAAATGAAAGCCTTTTTTCCAGCTAGCTGAGGAGGGACGACAAACTCAAATACTATAGGAAATCTCCGTAGTCATGTTGCCGCTGACAGGTATGACCGGGGGAGTTCCTTTCAGTGCTCATGTTACTACTGCCGCGGCTGCAGCGGGGAAGGTGGTGGAGGGGTAGGGCCAGGTACCAGCTCCATCAGCAGAACCCTAAGTCTGGAGTCCATGTTGAGCAGCCTTCCTTCACCGCATAGTGAGGAGGGCAGTCGCCAGCAGCAGCAGGTCACTGGTGCAGTCCTGAAACACAACAGGTGGTGGCACTACTTGACAGTCTCTGCACCCAAGTTAGAAGATCCGCTGGACTACTGGGAAGCCAAACTGGATGTGTGGCCGCAACCTCTACGAGCACTACAGAGTTTGCAGTGGAGAGATGTCCTGCACGGCAGTAGATGTTGCTTGCAGAAAGAGGGTGCTTCAGTGCGGCGGGGGCCATCATTACCCAAGGAGAACGCTTGTCACAAGATATGTGGATAAAACCAACGGTCCTGACCTTGTCAAGATGAATCAGGACGTGGATCGGCCAGATTTCCACACACCAATGCTTTATGCGTCAGATTTAATCAGCCATGACGCATCACCCAACTGTGAGAAAGAGTCTGAAGGTTCAAACTACTGCCTCAGCACTATTCTGATTTGCGCACCCCGCCTGATGCACACATTGCCTGACAATTTCAACCATCTGACCCAACCATCTTTACACAGGGCTGGTATTGCAAACCCACCTCCACACTGTGTCATTATGCTCACTTTGTGGCTACTCCAGTTTTTGCCACCTCCAGAATGTCATTTTGCCCCTGTCCTACCTCTTGCTGCTGCTTGTGGCTGCTGCGTATAATCTCCACACTGTGTCATGTGTGCTCACTCTGTGGCTACTCGTTTTGCCACACTCCAGAATGTCATTGTGCCACTGTCTGACCTCTGCTGCTGCTGCAGTGCCTCCAATGTTGTGTCAATTGTGCCACTCTCTGACCTCATGCTGTTTGCTCTGCTGAACGTCACCTCCACTCTGTCTGGTCATATGTGCCACCTGTGGCCTACTCTGTTTTAGCCACCTCCCGAATGTCAATTTGTGCCACTCCTCTGACCTCATGCTGCTGCTGCTGTGACCTCCACTCTCTGTCATTTGTGCCACTATGTGGCATACTTACTGTTTTGCCACACTTCAGAATGTCTTTTGCCAATGCATGGACCTCCCATGCTGCTGCTTGCTGTTGCCTCTCCACACTGTGTATTGTGCACTCTCTGACCTCTGCTGTTGCTCCTGTGCCGTCACCTCCAACTCACTGTCATGGTTGCCACCTCCTGTGGCCTCTCCTGTTTTAGCCACCTCAAGTTAAATGTCATTGTGCCACTGTCGACCTCTGATTGCTGCTGCCGTGACCTTCCACACTGTGTCATTGTTGCCACTCCTGTGGCCTACTCTGTTTTTGCCCTCAGAATGTCATTGTGCCATGCCTGACCTCATGCTGCTGCATGCCGTGCCACTCACCCCCACACTGTTCATTGTGCCTCTGTCATGAACCTTCATGTAGCTGCTCTGCTGTGAACTCCACACACTTTGTCATGTGACACTCCTGTGGCCTTCTCCTGTTTTTGCCACCTCCATAATGTCATTGTGCCACTGCCTGACCTCATGATGCTGCTGCTGCCGTGCCCTCCACACTGTGTCATTGTGCCACTGACTGACCTCATGCAGCTGCTGCCATCACCTCCACAATGTGTTATTGTGCCACTCTGTGGCCTACTCCTGTTTTTGCCACCTCCAGAATGTCATTGTGCCACTGCCTGACCTCATGCTGCTGCTGCCGTGACCTCCACACTGTGTCATTGTTGCCCTCTGTAGCCTACTACTGTTTTTGCCACCTCAAGAATGTCATTGTGCCACTGCCTGACCTCATGCTGCTGCTGCCGTGCCCTCCACACTGTGTCATTGTGCCACTCTCTGACCTCATGCTGCTGCTGCTGTGACCTCCACTCTCTGTCATTGTGCCACTTTGTGGCCTACTACTGTTTTGCCACCTCCAGAATGTCATTGTGCCACTGTCTGACCTCATGCTGCTGCTGCCGTCACCTCCACTCTCTGTCATTGTGCCACTCTGTGGCCTACTACTGTTTTTGCCACCTCCAGAATGTCATTGTGCCACTGTCTGACCTCATGTTGCTGCTGTGGCTGCTGCCGTAACCTCCACACTTTGTCATTGTGCCACTCTGTGGCCTACTTCTGTTTTTGCCACCTCCAGAATGTTATTGTGCCACTCTCTGACCTCATGCTGCTGTGGCTGCTGCCATCACCTCCACACTCTGTCACTAATGTTGCCACCTGAGCTCTCAGCTTGTTTTTTTCCAACTTTCGCTGCCATGACTTTATCAGGCTCCATTCCCGCTTGAGTTTTTTGGTCAGTTTTGCCCTCTTAAGTGCACAGGGAATTTTATAGTGAATCGATTCTAAGAGCGGCGGCAGTCATGTGCGTGATACTAAAACACAACATTGTATGAAGACCAAACCAAGCTCCCTCTGCATATTAAAGCATGGCACAACATTCTACAGCACCCTGCAGGCGCTGTGCAGCCTGCAAATAGCTGTTTTTAACGCGATTCGTCCCGAAGTAATTCGGACCGAATTTATTTTTGTCGGGAAATTCGGCGAAGTGACCAGACCGAATTTTTGAGAAATTCGCTCATCTCTAATTGCTTATTTAGAGGTCATGATCATATGTTCACGCTTTCTTTTTCCTCGTATTACCTTTCAATAAAAGCTTTTTGAATTGAAAAAAAAAACAATGCTTAAGCCACCCACGGCTTACAACGGAATCGCAAGGCGGATGGTCCTACGGTATTCTTACCTCTCACTAGAGTCAACAGACTTCTCATAGGGTCAACCGACCTCCATAATCTAGAGGGAAAAATAAAAAAAGCACCAGCCCTGCAAGCATACTGCACTGATATAACAAGCTGTGGAAGTGGGTGGGGTGCAAGAGACCAAAATGGAGGCATCCATTCCTCCCTATATAGTTTAAAAGCAATATATGCCAAGTACAACGTATGGTTAAGCACAAAAAAAAAAAACATTTCTGAAAAACACAATGTGAACCTGGGTGCCACTGGCTTGGCTGCGGCATATGTATATACACGCATACCATTACCAGTGGCACACCACTGGTAAAAGGGCTATACAATACATGGAAACCTCTAAAGAAGCATTTATGCTATCTACAATACATGAAAAAACTTTGAGATTCTTAGTTCACACGTAGTGTAATCCTACATAGTAATCCTACATAGTATATGGCGGACACTCATAAAGATCATGAAGACACAAAGGTTGTTTCACCCCTATTATGCTATTTAGTACTAGTCTCTGCAGTGAGGCTTCTCACTCACTTGAGATGTCCAGATTGTGGGAAGTCTATGAGGGATGGCTGTGGCTGCTTAAACTGTAATGAAAGAGCTGTAGCAGCAGGAGCTGATCTGGGACCTTTGAGCAGAGCACAGCAGGGGGCGGAGTCTGGAACGTTGGTGTGTGACCAGCCGGCTTAACGCCCCCTCCTTCTTCATAAGCACCCGACGCATCACACGATTGTGAGAGCCCACATAATAATGACATTTTGTCCCTAAATGAAACAATAATTAAATTCCCAAATAATACTAATAAATTATATTGGGAAATATTATTTTGTTTCTGAGATACTAATCCATGGGAGCCCAGTAAAACAATTGCTCAGTTTAGTACTGACTAAAACCAGCAATAGTGACTATGACCTTACATTCCTGTCTGTCACATTGTTTTCTGGTAACCATACTGGCTTTGTTCCTAAAAATATCTTCAGTCTAGATAACTGTGTCCCACAGTCAATACTGATACGTTGTTATGATAGCATGCATCCATGCTGTAAAAGCTAGATACAAGTCAGCCATAACATCAGCTGCTTTCCAACATGTGTCATACATATGCATCTCAATGTTGGGTGGTGCGACCATAATATCTAAGCTGTTATACAGTGCCTCTTTTTGCAGCACAATGGTGGGGTACTATTTGGTTGTAGAGAGCCATAGAGTTTAGTAGGAAAGTATTAAACAGACAATATACTGCAATACATAAGTACTGCAGCATAATATAAAAGCGATCCTATGTTCAAGTACCCTAAAGGAAGAGATATTGCCAGGATGCAAGACCAGTTGATAGAGGAAATGTGCTGCTCTGGGCAATGTTCTGGTTGGTAACATATTCCCAGCTCTTAGTGCCAACTTTCCACAGGATAATACACCCTGAAACACAGAAGAATTGTTCAGGGAAGATTTGAGGAAAAAGACAAAGAGATCAGGGTGTTGACTTGGTCTTTAGATTTCACAGATCTCAAGCTGATCAAGATCTGCAGGATGTACTAAAAAGTAAGCCTGACACATGGAGGCCATAACTTTCAACTCAGAGGCCTTCAGTGATCTGCTGCTAACATCTTGGTGCCAGATAATACAGCGTCTCTTCAGAGCTTTTGTGGAGTTCATGTCTCAAAGGGTCACAACTGTTTTGGTGGTTTTTCGGAGAACTACACAAAGTTAGGGCAGGTGATTATGATGTTATTTGTCACCATACACTCTACTTCTATATACAGGATACAATGTTCCAAACTTTATAGCCCAAGGCTGATCCCAAGGACCATGACAAGTATGGTGCTGGTTAGGAAAAGCCACATACACAGAGATAATGACCACATCCTTTACATGACTCAATCATCGACATGACTGGCACATTGTGATAACTCACTTTGCACCATTGTAGTACATTTTAGTAAATCTATCTCCGCTTATTAAAGGGGCGTTCCCATGAACGCTTTTCAGCGCTGCAGGTCAGTTTATAGCCAGTCAACTATCTCAAAGAATACACATTCACTTTTCTATACAGGGGTCCCTCAACATACAATATTAATTGGTTCCAGGATGAACATTGTATATTGAAACCATAACTCTGTGTAAAACATTGGTTCTGAGGCTCCAAATGTGACCCAAAATGATGTGAGATTAGAGAAAGTTATGCAGATAACTAATCCAGATAAAGCAAGTCCTTACATATAACATCAGAAAGAGAAGCTGGAAATCACTTTGTATGTTGAGGACAGGAGCTTCTTTGGGTCATATACTTTATACACAATGTACTAGAAAAAAAGAAAATGGGGCCCTCACCTGGTGCCCAAAGGAGTTGCTCATTCTGGCACATGTAAAGAGCAGTAGAGGAGATGTAGTACCGCACTGTATTGTAAAGAGGCGCTACTAGACTACCCATTGCTGCATGCACTGTACGAATACATGTAAGAGCAGTACATGACATGTAGTACTGCACTGTACTGCAGAGAGGCACTACTAGACTGCCAATCACACCATGCACTTCACTGATACAGTGCTTTTACAAGTAAAATATTCATCATAATCAGATTGATCAGTCTCTGGGACATTGTATCTTGAAACCAGACTCAACATATAAATTCCCAAGAAAGACCATTGTATGGTAAAAAATATTGTATCCTGAGGCCATTGTATCTTGAGGGATCACTGTATTTGGAACTCCCTTACAAATTATTGGGGGGAAAGCTGCAAGCATTGCCCATCCCATTCACCGTCAACCTGTGGTGCAAAAAAGCATACATGGGATCATTCCTTTTACATTAGTTACATATACTGTATAAACTGTGTACATGAATATGCCATGCAAATCAATTAATGCTTCAAATTCAGATATTGGGAACCAACTATAGACTGTGTTAGATCTTCTGTAGCAGACTGACCTGCAGACACTACGCAGTGATTGCACTGTGTGTGAACATATCCTTAAAGGCATTTTACTACAATAGAAAATGGTGGCATATCACTAGGACATGTCATCATTGTCTGATAGGTGCGGGTCCCACCTCTGGAACCCACTCCTATGTGTGGAACAGGCCCCCAAAAGTCACATTGCAGACTGAAGAGCTTGTGGTACTTGGCAGTTACTTTTCATTTTGTTCTATGGGAGCTCCAAGTACAGCCGAGCAGTGTTTTCAGCTCTGCTTGGAACTCCCATAGAACAGAATGGAGAGTCACGCGCAAGCATGGCCAGCTCTCCAGTCTTCGCTGTGACTTTTGGGGCCATTCCCGAATGGGTGTGAGTCCGAGAGGCGGGACCCGCACCTGTCAGAGAATGATGGCATATGTTGGTGATATGCCATCATTTTCTAAACCCCTTAAAGAAATGATCTGTGATGCAGGAAATCATTTAGTCAACAGCTAAACACACATTGAATATAACTCAGGGACTCTGGTGGAAATTTCATTGCTAAAATGTATATGATTTGTTTTTTGTCTTTTGTGTTTGTCTTTTTTTCTGAAGTATCTAACTGAAGGCTGTCCTGAGGATAGAACATGATGGCCGTCCCATTTACCTCTCAGCAGACCTACATTGATGAATTTAACCCCAAAGATTACTTACAGACATACTATGCAGCAGGGGAAGGAGTTCCTGTTGGAGAATTGACAGAATTTATTTTATTTTATTTATTTTAGTTGTGGCCGGGACAAGTCATCATGGCGGTGTAGAACGGATGCAGAAGAAAAGGGAATAGGAACGACTCATGAGAGAAGAGAACGACTCATCAGATAGGACATCTCCGGTGAGTCCCTGATGTCAGGGGTTATTTTACTTCTATATTGGATCAGTGCTGTATTCACTGTAATGTGATGTGACCTGAGCTGGTGTCTGACCTCTATGTGGTCTCTATATGGCGGTGTTGTAGGTTATACCTGAGCTGGTGTCTGACCTCTATGTGGTCTCTATATGGTGGGGTTGTAGGTTATACCTGAGCTGGTGTCTGGCATCTATGTGTCTCTATATGGAAGTGTTGTAGGTCATATTGGCTCAGGTATAGTGGCAGCGTACATGTGCACTGATTGTAAGAGTGAGGGAACACCTGACCCTGAGATATGAGTTACACTTGTAAGTTTTTGCTGGTGTTTAAGTTAGAAGGTGTTGAGGTGCGTGACCAAGGGAAACGTGGAGGAGGATATTGTATGTGGACTATTGGAGGGGCATATTGTGGGTGGAGAGGGATATGGATGGAGCTACTTAGCCCTGTTTCTATGATATGTTAGTTAGACAGACAGACGTGTGAGACAGACAGATATGTTACTCACTTGGGGCCACATGTATGAAACGGTTTTGGGGAAAAAAGTGAGTTACAGACCAAAACCATTTCATACATGTGACCCTTGGTTTAGTATACTACACAATACAGCTCTTTTTTGCACACTGTATTATGTGGTAAAATGGGCGCCTTTATGTCCGAGAGGCCGGTAATATTTTCATGTACAGTAGGGTGGGCCCCCCAAGATCAATTCCCCTGTGGGCCCCAGATCCCCCCAGTCCGACACTGGTTGGGAACGTGTAGAAGAGACCTGGGATTAGATTTTGGTCGAGACATGCTTGAATCTGGTTGAGAGCCCATAAGGATTCAGATAGTGTTGAAAGCCAAAGGTGGCTTTACAACATACTAACAAAATAATAAAAATTTTAATTTAGATTTTTAGGAGCAAAACAGTAACAATGCAGTTACAGGACAAGAATCTGCATAACTAAGCATATGCTAAATAGTTGTAAGTCAAATTTATGCATGAGCTAGCCAAGATGATTGTCTATAAAATGATGAAAGTCTCACATTCAAAGCTGTAGCAGATAGTGAGATATGGATTAGGGCATATTAGTTTCTGCCCAGTGGCAGACTTGGGTGCTTGGGTCCCAACCGTGAAGCAAATTTGTGGGGTCCACCAGTGGAGTTAATTCATGGAGCCCACTATACATCTTCTGTACATGACTGTACATACTGCACTTGACTTTTCCACTCTGTCTCTTGTTTTCTGCCTCTTTTTTTCCCCACCTTTCTCCCAGAAATGCAGCTATGGGGTCCATCATGCTCAGAGGCCCACTGAAGGTTTCCCCTACTCCCCTGTGGGTCATTATGAGGCTGTTCTTGCCTTATGAAGTCTAAGCTTAATTCCCTCTATCCCTCCCTTTATACACATCTACCCCACCTTTGGTTGAACTTCATGACATTTGTCTTTTTTCAAATGTATTAACTATGTAAATCTCAGAAAATAGTATTTTTGTTAAAACCAATATTCCTAAAAAACTTTTTCTTAATTTTTGGCAATATTTTTTGCTTATTTATGCAGTCCCATGCAATTAAAATACTTATAAGATCAATTTAAAATATGTCCTTCTCCTGAATTGCAGAGCAGAGTAATTTAACTTTATAGCTTTTTCTCCTTATCTCTATATAGGCTCATTACAAATAGTAAGTAATGACATGATTGCTCTTTTGTGCTCTGGATAGGGATAAATAAGATTAGATAGGACCACAGGGACATGTATTACAATACATGAACAGATAATGGGGTTTTTTTCTGCACTGGGGAGCGGTTTTCTTCACCCTTCCCTTACTTATAAAAATTACACCTCTCAGGCCATAGCCGGCAAAAAAGAAGGATCATGAAGCAATCCTCACTTCTGTGCTAGCGAAGCTCACAGAAGTGAATTCTGACAGAGCATTGTACATAGTCGAACTTTAAAAAATAATGTAATAAACCAACCACCCAATTAAAAAAAATTCATGTAATAGTCACAAATTGCTTGTCAATATGTGAAAAGAAAAGTTTTGATGGTAGTGTCCCATTATGTATTTTTTCATTTAGTTAAGTAAAAATGCATTCTTCTAGCTATTTCAAGGGCATTTATTTCTTGTCCAATAAATAAATAATAAATGTCAGATCAGTGGAAGCCAATTGCTGAGACTCCCCCAGCCCCTCAGCCACAGTACTCCAACTAGGAGGAGTCTAAATAGGGCAATACTCAAGTATTCATCCTGCAGCCTCAAATATTGCATGATGGAAACATGTTAGCCCAGTTCAAAGGATTCGGATCTGTAACATCTGTAATTTGTCACCCTCTGACCACTAAGAAACAAAACACATTATGCTCTGAAAATTCTTTTTTACCCCAGCCATCACCACTTTTCTACTGACACTAGAAGGTGTCCTCATTAAAACTTCCTGTTTTACTCTTTTAGTAGCTAAAACCATGTACCGTTTCATTTTAATTACTTTACCTGCAGATCTCTTTACCCGTTTTTGACCCATATTGACTGATTACACTTTTAGTTTGTAAACCTTCCCTTTAAAACATAACCTCTACTCATCTACCTTAAAAAAAATTAAATACTAACAATCCACAGATTGGAGAAAACAAAATATACAAGTGCCAACATAGCAGGAGCCAAAGTGCCCATTATAACCATTGATGCTCACTTGTGAATTAAGTCATTTAGGAGACAAAACAACCTAGTGTTTTTTATAGATTTCAGTATGAAACAGCAACAAAACTCTGGCCAATGGATGAAACAAGTAGGGAACTCTTGTAGACATACCCTTTCCGTAATACCCCCTGCTATCATGACCCTTAGGGAAATAACCATTCTAAAAAGGGTGACCCAACAAAAATTTCCCCTATTTGGCCCTACGAAACACAGGTTAGGAGTAGTACCTCTGTTAGGGCCGGTAGAGAGCCTGAGGGATAAAAGTTATGTGGGGTCACCCTTTATGGGTTGTTTCTCCCTTTTGGGCATTGTTAGTATCTGTGTATATATAGTATCTCACAAAAGTGAGTACACCGCTCACATTTTTGTAAATCTTGTATTATATATTTTGATGGGAAAACATTGAAGAAATAAAACTTTCCTACAACGTAGTCAGTGAACAGCTTGTATAACAGTGTAACTTTGGTGTGCCATCAAATAACTCAATACACAGCCATTGATTTCTAAACCGATGGCAGCAAATGCACAAATTGTGCCCAATCGTGGCCACAATCGTTTTCCAGTACTGTTTTGTATTATAGTTTCACAGGTTGCTACTGGAAACCTCTTCCACTCCTCCATGACGACACCACAGAGCTGGAGAATGTTAGAGACCTTGCGCTCCTCCATCTTTCATTTGTGTATGATCTTTAGAAGAGGCTTCCTTCTGGGATGACAGTCATGCAGACCAAATTGATGCAGTGTGCATTATATGGTTTGAGCACTGACAAGCTGACCCTCCACCCTTTCAACCTCTGCAGAAATACTAGTAACACTCATAGGTCTATTTGGATGTACACTCAACTTCCTTGGTTGATTACAGCGAGACCTGTTCTCAGTAGAACCTGTCTTGCTAAACTGCTGATGGTCTTGCCCACAATGCTGCAGTCAGTGTCGGACTGGCCCACCGGAGGGTCGGTGGATCCTCCGGTAGGCCCCGGGTCCGACACAGCAGTGCCCGCTGGTTCCCCGTGGAGCAGGGGCCCTGCCGTGACCATGCAATGCTGAGCCAGGCAGTAGCGCGATGAGTTGAGTATTAATATTATTATTTTTAGCACCGGTTACTGACTGAGGGGGCTATATATATATATATATATACCTGACTGAGGGGAGATACATATATACCTGCCTGAGGGGGGCTACATATAGCTTAATGTGGGGGGCTATGTATACCTGCCTGAGGGAGCAATATATGCCTGCCTTACTGAGGGGACCTATATTTATCCCTGCCGTACTGAGGAGACCTATATATGCCTGCCTAACTAAGGGGTCCTGCATATACATGCCTGCCTGAGGGGACCTATATAGCTTTCTATCTAATGAGGGGACTTAGAGCTACCTAACGGAGGGGACTTAAATATCTATAAGTAAGGAGTTGCTGGAAAAGTGAGGATTCTAAGATATTTGGGCGACATGTATGAATCTCGCCACGTCGGGGCGCACCTTTCTGCCGGCTTTCCGGCGAAATTTGCGCCTGATTTATGTCGGCACTAGGGCGCGCTCATACATACTATGTAAAGTCCGCCGCGCCTCGCCAGTGTTTGGGGCGCAGTGCGGGACTTAGGCGCAGTGCGGCGTTGCACCTATGATTCGCCGCCCGAGGTAGTGCACTCATACATAACATGTAAAGTCCGCCGCACCTCGCCAGTGTGTGGAGCGCAATGTGGGGACATGGGCGTAGTGCGGCGCTGCGCCTAATATTCGCCGTCCGAGGAGGTGCGCTCATACATGCGGGGAAAAGTCCGCCGCGCCTCGCCAGTGTGTGGGGCGGAGTGCGGGACTTAGGCGCAGAAGGGACTGCGCCGAAGATGTCTTCCGATTCGAGACAGGCTGGAAAACAGCAAGAAATCATTAAAGATGTCCGTGCGGAGTATGAATAAAAAAAACGCCTTTATAAAGGCGGAAAACATTCTCAGAAAAGAGCTCAAACCTCAAAAATAAAAAATACATAAAACAAAATCACTTTCCAAATATCCTAATTCAAGAATTAGGATATTGGAAATTGCCGGGAAATACAGTAATTCAAATTCTGAAAGCCATTCTCATTGGTCGGCAGAAACCGGCCAATCAGAATAGGAGCAACAGTGAACCATTAAAACCTATGGAGAACTATTGACCACTCAGAATCAAAGGCGGGACAGTTCAAAATACAGTAAAAATGCAGAAAAGAGATGATTGGCTGAGCTAGCGGGGGCTTGGCTATCTCGGCCAATCAGAATAGGAGCGACAGGGACCCATTATAGCCTATGGAGAAGTTTGAACCAATCAATATCAAAGGCGGGGACAGTTCAAAATACAGTAAAAATGCAGAAAAGAGCTGATTGGTTGAACTAGCGGGGCTTGGCTATCCCAGCCAATCAGAGCGCGAGCTACTTCTCCCATTGTAGTCTATGGAGAGATTGGCGCAATGAAATCTTGGCTCTCAGCGCCGTGCGGCATGGAGTATGATAAAAAGAGTTCTATGGGGAAAAGAAATTCCGAGCGAGCTCTGTGATTGGCTAACTTAAAAGAGGCGCGGTTATTTGGACCAATGGGAGAGCGAGCGACGCTCTTAAACACAGCTGGACTCCAATGAAGGAGTAGAACCATCTCAACGAGGATCAGAAGAAAATGGACAGCATGTGAGTTAAATATGAGTGTCACAGCAAAGGGTCTGAATACTTAAAGCCATGTGATATTTCAGTTTTTCTTGTTTAATAAATTTGCAAAAATATCTACATATCTGGTTTTTCTCTTTCAAGATGGGGTGCAGAGTGTACATTAATGAGCAAAAAGTTAACTTTTTGGATATTGCCAAATGGCTGCAATGAAACAAAGAGTGAAAAATTTAAAGGTGTCTGAATACTTTCCGTACCCACTGCATATTGTGCAGCAACGTTTCTAATTCATTCTGTCGTACCCATTGTGGCATCTAAAGGGTTAATCAGCAGGGAATGGAGCTGGCTCAATTCCCTGCTGCTATTGGCATGTGTCAGTTGTAATTAGCAGCTGACACCAGCCTTCTATGTGGCGGGATAATAGTCACCAGGACATATGAGTACGTCCTGTGGCAGTAAGTGGTTAAACTATGTTCATGTTATTGATAATGTATATATTTATTCCTGTGAGTGGTTGTGTTGCTTGGCGGGCCCAGCACAATGCTCTGCCCAGGAGCCCATAATACTGTTAAGACGGCCCTGAGTTTATGGACTTATCTTCTGAAATTTTGGAGAGTTGAAGGGCATTTGAATGTTGTCACATATTATGGACAAAACAAGCAGTAAGTATTTTCCAGCTCTGAATTTGGTTTTGCCCCTGCACAATTATTCATGTATTTGAGAGTAAAGCATGCATTGCAATCTCAATTCTGTCGTACAGGTCCTAATTTACAGAAATTCCCTTTCCTTCTTTAATATTATCGCCTATGAACAAAATTACTTCCATATTGTATTTTTCATTATTACAATATAATACAGTCTCCTCTTTGGATGGAATATGGAAGTTGTAGGAGGAAGATGTTGGTGCTTTGGAGGAGGAGGGGTGGGATAAAGCGCTTTTCTCTCCAGAGACGGTCTCTTCTAATCATAACGAGAGCATGATTAAATTTTTAATACTTCATCGGGCCTATTATAACACGGAGCGCCTTAGTAAGTTTAGATCTGAGTATATAGATGAATGTCCAAAATGGCATCAGGTACATTCTTTCATTTAATTTGGTCATGTCTCAAGACACAGGGTTTTTGGGAGCAGGTAATTCAGGTAATTTTGGGCACTCCTATTTCTCTCTGCCCTAAATTATGTATTCTTATTCCTGTCACTTATCACTTAGTCACTTATGCTAAGAAAGTTATGGCGAGAAATTGGCTTTCCCACAAAACCCCTTCCTCTGCAGAATAGTTAGGTATAGTGAATGCAGCACTTACACTTAAGAAATGACTATAACATTGTAACTTTCCTAATAAATTCACTAAGATTTGGAACAATTGCCTGTAGTCCTGTGAGACGGTCAATCCTCACCCAGATTTGTCCAAAGAATCCCTCTCACACATAACTTTGTGATATTAAGATCACAACTCGACTTCTGATCCCTCTCTCTTATCCTGGGGATACAACAGCTTCCTAAATTGTGCAAACCTGTCCTGTTATATGCGAGATGTGTTATGTGTTTCCCTTCATGTTATTGGAATTGCTGGTTTATCTCTACATGCTACCTGACTTACAGTTGCACACCTTCTCTGTGGGTTTATAGACTTTTACTTACAGGGCCTTCTGATGGGCTCTCATATTCACTGACAATTCCCAGAATTTACCTTGTTTTTCTTGCTGGTTTATCATATTTATGGTTTTCTATTTCAAGTGTTATGTTGTGTAGCTTTACAGTATATTATGTTACCTATTTTATGTCCATTGTACTTGTTATTTTCTTATCTTTGTTTTGATTTACCAAACTACTAGGTGTGTTATGTATCAATAACATATTATTGTTGATTTAAGAAAGGACAAATTTTAACCCCTAGAGCTTTGTAGCTTTGTGCACTACAGATTATAAACCTCCTGCATTCATGTGACTGTAACAGCATAGCTGATAAGCTGGTCACTGCTGTAGATCAGCCCACAGCCTAACCAGCAATTGTGAGTCTGAATGGCTGTGGCTCTGTGAAACAGGATGGTAAGAAAACCCCTTTAACTATAATTTGTTAGACTTACTGACTTTAGAAGGTGTCAACAATAGTTTATGTCTTTTTAACAGTAGGCAGGGTTAGTTTTAGCATTTTTTTCAGTAAGGCAATATATTTTTAACCTTGCAAAAAGTATGGGAAGTACACCATAAGATGATCAAACTTCATCACAGACAATTGTTTTCTAACAGCTCAGTATAAATCAGACAGCTTAGGTCTCTGAGACCGTCGGTCTCTGAGGCATATTTGGAAGTAAATATTTGAAAGTAATACATGATCATCAGAATTAGGACAGAAATTGATAGAGTGCATCTCAGGGACCCTACTGTCATCTGACCACGTTTTTTCTCTTCCTCTCTTCACAGGTATGTAATTGTCTTGGCTACACTACCCTCAACAATCAGACAGCATTATTGTATAACTCCCCTGTTTTGTATTATTGGTATGTTTATGTCTTGGACTACTACCCTCAACAATCCCACAGCATTAATTGTATAACTCCCCTGTTTTGTATTACTGGTATGTTTATGTCTTGACTACTACCCTCGAAAATCCCACAAGCATTATTTTTTAATAACTCCCCTGTTTGTATTACTGGTATTTTATGTTGTAGATTTCCCCCTAGCTTATTTGCTCCATAATTACCCTGTGTTTATTTACTGAGCACAGATTTTCCCCCTTTGAAGTCTCTGTTTGCTGGGCCAAATTTGTAGCTCCCCCAATTTACGACACCTGGTTAATTGATGCTAGCAAGGAACTCTACATGGCTCGTAATAAATCAGACAGCTCAGGTCTCTGAGATCGTCGGTCTCTGGGGCCCATATTTGTCGTCATATTTGAAAGTAATAAAATGACCCATCAGAAATAGGACAGAAATGAACAGGAGTGAGCTTAAGGGAGCTTGAAGGATTTCCTGTTATGTGAGAAACCCGGGTCTCTTATAACATACACCTTATCCACTATGCCACTACTGCTATCTACCTTGTACCATTTTCCTCCTTTCCTACACCCCAGTGTCGCCCCCTGAAAATGCTATCCACATCAACGCCTCTCTCCTCCCCTCACCTATGTATACATCCCACACACTGTTTTCCCTTTTAAACTACCCCAAATCTCCAGCCTCCCTAATGTTGCACAAACGCCGCTCATACAAAACCCACAAAACCATCTGCTGTCACTTTTCTTTCTCCTGCTTCTTGCTGAAAGGGGACATCTCTCCAAACCCCCGGGCCCACCCTCCTTTACTGCTCACTTTCCCTCCTCCTCCCTCCATAGAAACCCTGCTAATCTGCTTGCTATTCGCTGTACGTCTTTTCCTTGCCACTTTTACATGTGCTCTAGTGGAATGCCCGATCTTTTGGGTAACAAACTCACTGCTTTTTCATGACCGGGTTTCCTCTTTTAACTCCCTTAATCCCTCGCTCTCATTGAAACATGGCTCCAGCAATCAGACACCGCTTCCCTTGCTGCCCTCACCTATGGTGGCCAAACACTTCACCCACACCCCCAGACCTGAGAACAGGCCGGGTGGAGGAGTTGGCAAAACTCCTCTTTCACACTGCACTTACCAGGTCATTCCCTCCTGCACCCTCCCTCACTTTCCCCTCCTTCGGGGTCCACACCCTCAGACCTTTCGGCCATTTTCCCTCAGAATCGCCGTTGTGTACAGACTCCCCCGGCTCACCCTGCCAGTTTCTGGATCATTTTGCCGGGCCTGGCTCCCCATTTCCCTCTCCACTGAAAAAAACCCACACTCATCATGGGTAAATTTCATCACTTCCCATTGACAACCCTAGGGTCTCCTTCTGCCTCTCGTTTCCCTTTCACTAACATCATCCTTTGGCCTCTTGAAATTTACAGATTCCCCACCCACAAGGATGGACACCTCTTGATCTGGTTTTCTGCAGTCACTCATCCATTTCTAACTTCACTAATTCTCCTTATGCTCTCTCTGATCACAACCTTATCTCCCTCACTATCACCAATTCTCAGCCTTCTCTGGACACACCTGCTCATCACCCATCCAGAAACATTCGCCCTCCATGAACACTCCGGGAACCCATAGACACCATACAGTCCTCACTGCCCCCCAACCCTCCTCCGACTCCTGTCCGACCTGCTGTCAAGCAGTACAAGAAACTCTCTCAACCACCCTGGACATATTGGAAACCACTCAGACACCGCACCACCAGAGTCAGATGCCCACAGCCATGGCACACACCTCATACTCGCTTTCTGCGCAGTGCTTTTTCCAGTGGTGCGAGAGACTGAGGAGAAAGTCAAAGCTACCTCAGATTTTTCTCCGCAACAAATTCATGCTCAGCACTTACCACACTTGCCCTTCACTGGGGCCAAACAAAATACTTCACCTCCCCATCTCCACACTACACAACAACCCAAAACGCCTGTTTGACACTTTCCACTCCCTCCTCAGCCCAAAAGCTCAGGGCCCCAGTCACTGACCTCTGTGCTTGAAGACCTGGCCATCCCTTTAAAGACAAAATAGACAGTAATCGGGAAAACATCTCATCTCAATCCTCAAGAAACCCCCATCCCTTCCCCTCCGGGACGTCCCTTAGTCTGCTCCCCAGCCCTTGACCCAACGACAGAAGAAGTGTCCAGGCTTCCTCCCTCTGTTCTTTTGCCCTACCACCTGCTCTAGTGACCCCATTCCATCCCACCTTGTCCAGTCTATCACTCCAGCTATCATCTCTCACCTTACGGCAACTTTAACCTTTCTCTCTCTATACTGGGATCTTCCATCCTCTTTTAAACATGCCATCATAACCCCTTTACTTAAAAGCCCTCTCTGGACCCATCCTCGCTGCTAACTACCAACCAGTCTCTAACCTGCCCTTCATCTCTAAACTCCTGGAACACTTGGTCTACTCCCTTTAAATCCCTATCCCCTCTACTAACTCTCTTCTCGATCCTCTACAATCCGGTTTCCGCACCCTGCACTCCACAGAAACTGCTCTATTTTAAAATCTCTAATGATTCTCCTCACTGGGCCCAAATCTCAGGGTAACTACTCGTTGCTGCTTCTCCTGGATCTCTCTGCACGTTTGACACTTGTGGATCACCACCTTCTCCTCACCATGCTCACACCATTTGGGCCCCCAGGACACCGCTCTCTCTTGGTTTCTTCTTCCTACCTCTCTGAACCGCTCCTTCAGGTCCTCATTTGCAGGTTCCTACCTCCTCTCCTCTTCCTCTTGCTGTTGGAGTTCCTCAGGGATCCGTTCTTGGTCCTCTCCTTTTTTCACCCTACACATCCCCCATTGGACAAACCATCAGCAGATTTGTGTTCCAGTACAATCTCTATGCTGATTACAATCATACCCAATTATACACCTTTCTCCCGGACATCACTCCTGCCCTTTCTACAAAAGACCAGTGACTGTCTGTCCGCTGTCTCTGACATCTGTCCTCTCTCCATCTGAAACTAAACCTCACTAAAAACTGAACTTCTTGTCTTTCCACCATCTTCTAACCAACCCTACCCTGCTATCTCTGTCTCAGTGTGTGGCACCACCATAACACCTAGGCAACAGGCCCGCTGTCTCGGGGTAATGCTAGATTCTAATCTGTCTTTCACCCCTTTTATCCAATCCCTTGTCTGCTCCTGTCACCTGCACCTCAAGAACATCTCCAAAATCCGTACTTTTCTCACTGTGGAAACAGCTCAAACCCTCATTGTTGTTCTTATGCACTCTCGTCTTGACTACTGCAACTCCCTGCTTATTGGCCTCCCTCTCTGCAAACTCGCCCCTCTTCAATCTGTCCTGAATGCAGCAGCCAGGCTTGTCTTTCTTTCCAGCTGCTATACTGATGCCTCTACCCTGTGTCAGTCACTGCACTGGGTCCCTATTCAGTACAGAATACAACATAAACTCATCACTCTCACCCATAAAGCTCTCCACAGTGTTGCTCCTCCCCACATCTCCTCCCTTGTCTCTGTCTACCACCCTACCCGTGCTCTCCGCTCTGCTGATAATATCAGATTACCTTCCTCAATCATCCGAACCTTTCCCCTGCCCGTCTCCCCAAAATTTCCCCAAATGCGGCACCAATTCCTCTGGAACATGCTAGCACGGACATCAGGGACATTCACAACTCTCAAAGTTTAAGAGGGCCCTGAGAAAACATCTTCTCACCGGCCCACCAAGATCCCTAACTGCGATCACACACATTTGTCACTCCCTACACTAGGGCACTCACAGGCACTTATCTGTATATAGATGTACTGTCAGGGTGGCAGGGTCACCCAATTTTTATGTGAACCACCTCCTATTTATGTAACATGGCTGGACCATTGTAAACTGAACACTTCTTAACCATAATAGATTGTAAGCTCTCGCGAGCAGGGTCCTCATACCTCGTGTCTCATTTGTAAGTTCTTTTAATGTGTAATGTCTGTATGTAGACCCTCTAAATTGTAAAGTGCTGTGGAATATGTTGGCGCTATATAAATAAAAATTATTATTAACAGCTACTTTTGCCGTGGTAAACTAAGACCAGCCATACATTCCCCCTGCAGCAGGCAAAAGCAGTCATTAATTGGTGTTACAGATCTATACAGGGGATGCTGAGCAGGACATCCTCTTCTGTGATATTCAAATGCCCTATCAGAGTATACAGTATCTCACAAAAGTGAGTACACCTCTCACATTTTTGTAAGTATTGTATTATATATTTTCATTCGACAACACTTAAGATATGACACTCTGATACAATGTAAAGTAATCAATGTACAGCTTGTATAACAGTGTAAATTTGGTGTGCCCTCAAAGTAACGCATAAAAATCAATGACTGAACCGCTGGCCACAAAAGGGAGTACACCCCTAAGTGAAAATGGACAAATTGCGCCCTATTTGTCATTTTACCTCCACGATGTCAAATGACTTGTTAGTGTTATAAGGCCTAAGTTGTGAATACAGAACAGGTGTATTAAATTTGGTGTTATCACTCACACTCTCTCATACTGTCACTGGAAGCTCAGCACGGCACCTCATGGCACAGATCTCTCTGAGGATCTAAAAAAAAGAATTATTGCTCTACATAAAGATGGCCTAGGCTATAAAAAGATTTCTAACTCCCTGAAATGGTGGCCAAGATCATACTGCAGTTTAAAAAGGCAGGTTCCACTCAGAACAGGCGTCGCCATGGTCAACCAAAGGAATTGAGTGCACGTGCTTAGCGTCATATCCAGATATTATCTTTTCAAAATACACATATGATTGCTTTAGAGGTTAAAGGGTGGGGAATCAGCCTATCAGTGCTCAGACCATACGTCGCACACTGCAAGTTGGTCTGCATGGCCAGGGCCGTCTCTTCCATTGGGCCAGGTAGGCCACTGCCCGGGGGCCCCACGATCTCAGGGGGCCCTCCCGGGCAGCCGCTTACCCTGCCCAGTGGAGCGACAGCCAGGCTCTGCCCGGGGGCAGCCGGGATTCGGGCCGCAGCGCCGGCTCGGAGCTTTGCCGGGGGAGGCTGGGGTTTCCACCTGGCGGGCCCCGAGTACCGGCGCCGGTCTGTTCCTTCCTTCCTCGCTGCACGGCCGGGTCACAGACCCAGCCATGCAGCCATCCCGGCCGCCGCCTCCCCGCGCGGGGCAAGCAGCGGCCGAGGCTGAACAGAGCTGGGATCTTCTGATCCCGTCTGTTCAGCTCCCAGGAGGCCGCGGGACAGGCGCGCGATGTGATGACATCATCGCGCGCCTGCTCCGCGGCCCTACACTTTGCTGTGAGCGGCCACCGGGCTCCGGACAACGGTGGAGAAGAGGAGTGGAAATCAGGTGAGTAAGATTTTTATCTATTTTATTTTTTTTTAAACTACTGCTCCTGCCTACCCATATACTGCCCTGCCTGCCCATATACTGCCCTGCCTACCACCTATATACTGTCCATATACTGCCCTGCCTGCCCATATACTGCCCTGCCTGCCCATATACTGCCCTGCCTACCACCTATATACGGCTCATATACTGCCCAGCCTGCCCATATACTGCCCTGCCTACCACCTATATATTGCCCATATACTGCCCTGCCTGCCCATATACTGCCCTGCCTGCCCATATACTGCCCTGCCTACCACCTATATACTGCCCATATACTGCCTTGCCTGCCCATATACTGCCCTGCCTGCCCATATACTGCCCTGCCTACCACCTATATACTGCCCATATACTGCCCTGCCTGCCCATATACTGCCCTGCCTACCACCCATATACTGCCCATATACTGCCCTGCCTACCACCTATATATTGCCCATATACTGCCTTGCCTGCCCATATACTGCCCTGCCTGCCCATATACTGCCCTGCCTACCACCTATATACTGCCCATATACTGCCCTGCCTGCCCATATACTGCCCTGCCTGCCCATATACTGTCCATATACTGCCCTGCCTGCCCATATACTGCCCTGCCTGCCCATATACTGCCCTGCCTGGCTATATACTGCCCTGCCTGCCCATATACTGCCCTGCCTGCCCGTATACTGCTCTGCCTGCCCGTATACTGCCCTGCCTGCCCGTATACTGCCCTGCCTGGCCATATACTGCCCTGCCTGGCTATATACTGCCCTGCCTGCCCTGCCTGGCCATATACTGCCCTGCCTGGCCATATACTGCCCTGCCTACCTATATACTGCTCTGCCTGGCTATATACTGCCCTACCTACCAATATACTGCCCTGCCTGGCTATATACTGCCCTGCCTGGCTATATACTGCCCTGCCTCCCTATATTCCCTGCTTCCCTATATACACCCCCCTGCCTCCCCATAAACCCCCCCCCTGCCTCCCTATATAGACCCCCCTGCCTCCAAATATACTGCCCTGCCTGGCTATATACTGCCCTGCCTGGCTACATACTGCCCTGTCGGGCTATATACTGCCCTGCCTGGCTATATACTGGTCCGGCCTGGCTAATTACTGGCCCTATCTATGAGGGGATAATACAGGAGGGCCCTACAATCTATGGGGGGAGATATTTCAGGGGGCTATAAACCTACCTACAGGGGGCAGCATATTTACCTACAGTGGGCCTGTATACCTATCAACTTAATGGTGGGATTCTAAGATGTTTGTGTGTTACATTCTGCAGGGACGAGTTGCGGCGGGACAAGTCGTCATGGCGGTCTGGACGGAAGGAGAGGAAAAGGGAAAAAGAACGATTCAGAGAACAACTGATCAGACAGGACGTCTCCGGTGAGTCCCTGGTGTCAGGGGTTATTTTACTTCTATATTTGATCAGTGCTGTGGTCTCTGTCATGTAATGGTGACCTGAGCTGGTAAGGTTTATATTTTTTTATTTGAGTTGTTTGGGTTTTTTTTGGGGGGGGGGCCCAGTACACCTCTCTGCCCAGGGGCCCATAGTGCTGTTAAGACGGCCCTGTGCATGGCTGTCATCCCAGAAGGAAGCCTCTTCTAAAGAAGATGCACAAGAAAAGCTGCAAACAGTTTGCTGATGACAAGCAGACTAAGGACATAGATTACTGAAACCATGTCCTGTGGTCTGATGAGACCAAGATAAACTTACTTGGTTCAAACAGTGTCAAGTGTGTGCGCAGCAACCAGGAATACAAAGACAAGTGTGTCTTGCCTACAGTCAGGCATTGTGGTGGAGTGCCATGGTTTAGAGCTGCTTGAGTGCTGCTGGCTGTGGGAAGCTACAGTTCATTGAAGGAGCCATGAATGCCAACATCTACTATGACATACTAAAGCAGAGCATGATACACTCCCTTCAGAAACTGGGCAACATTATAATGATCTCTAACAGACCTTAAAGACGACCACTGCATTGTTGAAGAAAATAAGAGTGCTGAAGGGACCAAGTATGTCTCCAGACCTAATCCCTATTGAGCATCTGTAGGGCATCCTCAAACGAAAGGAGTGCAAGGTCTCTAACATCCACCAGCCCCGTGATGTCATGGAGGAGTGGAAGAAGGTTCCAGTGGCTGCTACCTGTGAAGCTCTAGTGACCTTCATGCCCAAGAGATAAGACAGTCCCATAAAATAATGATGGCCACACAAAATATTGACAATTTGTCCATTTTCACATAGGGGTGTACTGTCTTTTGTTGTCAGCAGTTTAGGCATTGATGGCTGTATTGAGCTATTTTGAGAACACACCAAATTTACACTGTTATACAAGCTGTACAAAGACTACTTTACATTGTCATATTTTCAGTGTTGTACCGTGAAAAGATATAATAAAATATTTACACAATGTGGAGAGTATATTGAATTTTGTGAGATACTGTATAGATAGGAACTGTTTTCCTGAGACAACCTCTTTAAACTT
This sequence comes from Phyllomedusa bahiana, assembly GCA_025379985.1. NCBI lineage: Eukaryota > Metazoa > Chordata > Amphibia > Anura > Hylidae > Phyllomedusa > Phyllomedusa bahiana. The sequence continues at coordinate 53,203 of JAODAL010017475.1, forward strand.
GGTGTTTTATTCTGCTGCTGGCTATTATTTGAATAACATAAATACTAGACTGTATAACGTTTAACTTTTATATATTTAAGGGAGGATTATGAGAAAAAAGCTGAGAAACTCCACAGTAAGGTGAAAGAAGTCCTGAAATGTGATGCTCTGAAAAAAAAACCTTATGATCCTGTTGTTGTGCCACCAGTTGACTGTCTACTGTCTTGCCTCTGTCTTGATGTTGCATGCAAGGATATAAAAATGTTTTTTGATGTCCTGAAAAATTTCAAGGACTTGATTAAACCTGGAGGTCACCTTATAATTGCAAGTGGACTGAATAGTACATTTTATTATGTTGGTAAAAAGTATTTCAGTGCAATGATCTCAGAAAAGGAAGAGGTGAAGAAGGCTTTCTTGGAAGCTGGTTACCAAATTGAAAAAGCTGTGTATGCACCACATATTGATAAGTCAGGGATGGATGTTACTGCTTATGACACTCAGTATTTTATTCACGCCCGTAAGCCAAACTAAGGCAAAGTGCTCAGCCACTACTTCTTAACAATACTCGTCTTTGTCTCCTGATTTAGTTTGTAAACACATATAATCCCGTAAAGGGGTTGTCCATCAAACTAAAAAGAAATACTCTAATTGCTTGTTGCGAGTTATTAAATTTCATGTAATTAATTTTGTGCTGCCTTGTGTATTTTTTTTTGCTGTATGTAGCCTCGTTTCACTGCAGTCAAGCTGCGGTATTTCCTGTTTAAAAGAGGTTTCCCTGAGTTTTGTAAAACTGCAAGCTCCAGGATCCTTTGCTGTGCTTAGTCTTTCTTGCTTCCAACCTCAGTCTCATGGTACGTCTTCTCACGGCCACCATCAGAAATTTCATGGCCCCATACAGCTGAAGCATCTGGGCCCTCCCCAACCCCTGTTCCCTCGCAAACTCCGTGGCCCTACCCCCACCCTATTCTGCCCCTCCACCCCCCATCCCCGACAAAGACAAAAAATTCTGGGGTGACCACAAAAAATAATACAATTACGCAATTATTTTTGGATTTACCTTGCAAAGATCCAGCGAGGTTCGTGAAAAGCAGGATTCTTTATTATGTATTTAATATCATAAACAGCACCATTAAAAAGTGCAGATACTGGAAGCACGCTTACGCATTACGAACCCTACAAGGTTATTGTTCACAGGTTCTTGTTCTGGCTGGGAACAAGAACCTTTTAGGGTTCATAACACATAAGCGTGCTTCCAGTATCTGCACTTCTTAATGCTGCTGTTTATGGTATTAAATACATAATAAAGAATCTTGCTGGATCAGGGCAGGGAGACTGGACAAGGGAGGGAGGCTGGACAGGGGAGGGCAGGGAGGGAGTAAGGCTGGACAGGAAGGGGAGGCTGGACATGAAGGGGAGGGAGGCTGGACAGGACAGGGGAGGGAAGCTGGACAGGGCAGGGAGACTGAACAAGGCTGGACAGGGCAGGGAGGGAGACTGGACAGGGCAGGGCAGGGAGACTGACCAGGACAGGGCGGGGAGGGAGGGAGCGAGGCTGGACAGGACAGGGAGAGAGGCTGGACAGGACAGGGGAGGGAGGCTTGACAGGACAGGGGAGGGAGGCTGTACAGGGCGGGGAGGGAGGCTGGACAGGACAGCAAGGCTGGACAGGACAAGGGAGGCTGGACAGGGCAGGAAGGCTGGACAGCATGGGGCAGGGAAGGAAGGCAGGCAGGGAGCGAGGCTGGACAGGGTGGGGCGGGAGGCTGTAAAGGTCTGGGGTGGCCTGGAAAGTACAGGTAAGGGGGTCCTTGACAGTACAGGTCAGGAGAGGCCTGAACAGTACAGGTCAGGAGAGGCCTGAACAGTACAGGTCAGGAGGGGCCTGGACAGTAAAGATCAGGGAGGGCCTGGACAGTACAGGTCATGGTGGGCTGGACAGTACAGGTCATGGTGGGCTGGACAGTACAGGTCAGGGGGGCCTGGACAGCATGGGGGTGGCATGGACGGGGCTGCTCAAGAAGGGTCACAGCTCTAGACAATTACATAGATAACAGGCCTGCTCTTGGCTTCACACTTACTTCTCCAGTGTGACTGCAGTAGGGCCCTCCTGTCTCTGTGCCCGGGCATTCATCAGGCAGCAGCCGGGATGACGTCACCAATTAGTGAGGCCCCACCCCTGCATAGAGAGAGGAGGAGGCCCGACTCCGGACACTGCAGAAGTAAGTGTGCAACACAGAACAGGCCTGAGGGCCTGCTTTCTATTTGATTGTGTAGAGCAATGACTCAAAGGCCGGACCTTCCTTCACACCATGCGGACCCCAGCGCTGTGTGAAGGAAGGGGCCTGAAACAAGGGTGCTAGCTTGTAGTGGGCCCCCTTGTCTCCAGGCCCCATATAGCAGTAACCCCGGTACTGCCTTTATGGCGGCCTTGCGTCTTCTGTTTTCTCATGATGAAACCCTTGGGAGGCGGGACCAAAGGAGTGTGGCTTCAAAGATTGGCCTGAGATGAAGTCACGCCTTTTGGTTACATAATCTCTTGAGCAGTTTTCTGTTTGCCTGGACACACTTAACTACTGGGCTTCCCAGTATATAAAAAAGTACAGAAAGCCTTCTAAAAATGTTTTAAACTGTTTGAAAAATATTTTTTAAAAGCATTTTTTTTTTCCACAGGATCACCCCTTTAGTCTTTCAATAAACTTTTAACTGAGCCCATAAAATGACTGAAGCAGATGACAATTATTTTATGGGCCTGTATTAGATTTACCTTTGTGTTTACCTGAAATATTCAAAAATGCTTTAAATTGTTGTTAAAGTGAAATCTATTATTTATGTGACTATGGAATGTTTATTGCATGAAAATGCTAGCCTGTGGACGGGGAAACAATAAAAATAACCCTAAAGGAATAATATAAATTTACATAGATTCCAAAACACTCTACATGATAAAAATGTAATTTTTTTCTATTGATTTATCAGAAGGTTATATCTGTCCAATTAATACTAGATTAATCAGATTAGAATTGTAAAATATTTTAATCACGATATTTATCAACAGTAACAGCGTCCATTATTTTTAAATGTTATGTAACATTTGTAACCTTGCATTTGTTAAATTACTTGCAGGTGAATCTATGGCTATGGTTTTTGTTATAATATGAATAAAGTGATAGTAAACAATTATACAATTGTACTATTATACTTCATACACCTTATTAAATTGTACACTGATCTCAAGCAATGAGTTGCCTCAGATAGTAGCACTGCAATGTAGCCCAAGAATGCTTAATTGGAATGAATACATGACTAATGTACAACATCAGACAATACCATGATTTGTTGTAAATGTAAGGGGTTAAAACTTAATATAAATCATCTTTGTAAAGTGCCTTATATTTTGCAGCACTTTACCATTCAAATGACTCAGGCATTACAAATAAACAAACCAATCAACAATTCAAATAAAAATCATAGTAGTTCCAATCTATGAGAAAATAGGGGTGACACAAAAGGTAATAAGTGTTTGTGAACAAAGGTCCAGTTAGCTTCCATAAAAACAGGGTAGTAAACAAAAAGTTGCATGAGCCAATCACCAGTCAGTGTATGTATACACACAGATATGAACTTCAAACGAATGCATGCTGTGTGGGGCTACTGTTGGACTAGGGAATCGGGTCCAGGGGAATAATGAATACGGTAAATGGAAAACGTTTTATTAGGAAGGGTAAATATAAAAGTATTAAGCAACATAGGCCTGCCTAGAAATACATCTTAGGGTATACTACTGATATTGAGGTTGCCTGATTGAACAGGACAACACATTTTAAAAAAAACTGGTGCAGCCCAAAAAAACGTTTTGTGGGTTATAGAGGATGTTAGCCATTATTGGCTGAATGAAAAGCATGGGTAGGGTAGCAGTAAGAGATAGGTAAGGGGATATAAGTAGAGATGGGCGAATCGATTCTAATGCAGTGGAATTCGTTTAGAATTTTAGGAAAACTTTGGTTCTGCACAAAGCCGAAGTTTATGGTACTTTGCGGGAACAAAGTGTATTTTTTTGTAAAATGGCCGCAAGCACATGGCGTTACATGGGGCAAAGAACTCTGGGAGGAAGAAAGGAGGACCCTCAATGACATGTGCAGACATGAAGCCAATCAGAGACCGTCGGGATCCTGTGACGTCACAGCACTATAAGAAAGGCCGACACCTGCGCTCCTCACAGTCCTCTCATTGTGTCTCTTGGCATAACAGCGTCCCTGCTGCTGCTGCAGATGGTACAAAGATCTCATTATTTCAATTTCTCCTGTTGTATTAAGGAATTTTAAATTCAAGGAATACACTCAATCATTATAGTGTGGTATTGGGATAGAAATACAGACCGCTTTTTATGTGCAATTATTTCTATTTCTCTGGTTGTTTTTTTTTGGTTATGAGTCATGTCTGTTCTAATCTTATTCATGATGCATTGATGTGTGGAAATCCTGGCCGATCCACGCCTGATTCATCTTGTCAAAGATGAGTCTCTCCACATTTCGGGTGGATAAGCGAGTTCTGCTTGGAGAAACTATGGCCCCCGCCACACTGAACACCCGCTCTGATGCCACACTACATGGCCGGGCAGGACAGCTTCTCCAGGGCAAACTTGGCAAGTTGTGGCCACACATCCTGTTTGGCTGCCCAGTAGTCCAGTGGATCTTCTATGTGGGGTGGCAGAGTGCTGTCCAAGTAGGCCACCACCTGCTGGTTCAGGGTCTGCTCCAGGTCCAGCTGCTGGTGTGTACCTTCCTCACTAGGCGGGTGAAGGAAGCTGCTCATCAATGACTCCAGACTCAGGCTGCTGATGGAGCTGGTACTACTCCTACCCCATCACCCCCCTCCCCCACAGCAGCCATGGCAGTAGTACGTGATGAATGATGAGGAACCCCCCGGTCAGACCTGCCAGAGGATGGAGGATGGTGCAGATAGGCAGCGGCCAACTGACTACATAGGATTTGTCCCCCCTCTCGGCAGGTGAAAAAAAGGATCCCATTTTGGACTGGTAGCAAGGGTCCAAGAGGGTGGAGAGCCAGAAGTCATCCCTCTGCTGGATGGTGACTATTTGGCTGTCACTAGCAAGGCAAATCAGCATGCAGCGGCCATCTGCGCAAGTGACTTTGAGGGACTCCCTGCCTTCATTTCCACTGTTTACTGCCACGGTGTGTCTGGGTCACCTGCCTCGTCTTCCTCATCTCCATCTACCTCCTCCGCCTGCTCCTCCTCTCCTGTCACCTGAGTAGAAAAACCACTCATTTTGCCAGACATTGCTTGTGCTTCAATGTCCTCCTCCTCCTCCAGTTCAGCCACCACCTGACTCATGTGGCCTTGAGATGTAGTAGCCACGTCTCCAGTCCCCTGAACAGACAGATTTTGCAGCATCTGTTCCAGGACATAAAGCGGTGGAATGACGTTATTCATCCCGTAGTCCTGGCAACTGACAAATAACGTGGCTCCTGAAAGGGCCTGAGTAAACGGCAGGCTTCATGTATGAGCTGCCACTGGCTGACATCAAAATTACACAGGGGAGTACTCCTGTCCACTTGGTTTATCTAGAAATCATTAATGGCCTTTCTCTGTTCATAGAGTTGGTCCAACATATGGAGGCTGGAATTCCAACGGGTGGAAACGTCGCATATCAGCCTATGTCGGGGTGGCCATTCTGCCGCTGTAGCTCAAGGAGGGTGTGCTTGGTTCTGTAGGAATGAATAGATGAAATGCATGCACAGTTTCCTGACCAATTTTAGAATGTCTTGCAGATGGCTAGAAGACTTGAGGAACCGTTTGACAACCAGATTGAAGACGTGTGCCAGGCAGGGCGCATAGCTCAGCCCTCCTCGGTGCAGCACTGACACAATGTTCCTTCCATTGTCTGTCACCATATTTCCAATTTTCAGTTGTCACGGAGAAAGACACACACTGATTTCGTGTTGCATGACACAGAGCAGTTCCTTCCCTGTGAGACTTCGTTCGCCCAGGCAAACCAGGTGTAGAACTGCGTGACACCGCTGTGCCTTGCACATGTGGTATGATGGAGCAGCACTTAGACTTGTGGAGGCTGAGGTGGTGGAGGAGGAGTAGGAGGAGGAGGAGGTGGACATTGGTGCAGGATCAGCAGTTTGACAACGTGGAGGAGAAAGCGGCATCACCTGTCCAAGTTGCTGGTGTACCTGGGCAGGAAGCACTTTCACTCAGTGGGCCATAAAGGACATGTACTGTCCCTGATCATAGTAACAGCTCCACACATCTGCGCTGTCGTGCACTTTGGAAGACACTAATAGGCTCAAGGACTGTCCCACTTTCTCTTCTACATATTTGTGCAGGGCTGGTACTGCCTTTTTCAAAAAGAATAAGCTTGACTCCCATTTTGGGCTCAGCACAAGACATTAGTCCTCTGAAACTGCAGCCCCACCCTTGGGAAAGGGGGGACTGCATCCCACCTTTTGGGCGGAGCGGTCACTTCTTCCCCTTTAGGAATTTGGGAATTTGCTTCTCTTGAAATCCCTGGGTAAATTACTGCGGGTCCCCATAGTGGCGAGGAGAAGCAATGGACCGGTAGATGAGGTAAAACAAACTCCCTTGGGCAAGGGGGTGGCCTTGACTGCCGAAATGGACTGCACTGAGTGCTGCGTGTTGGCGGGGGGTCACCACCACATCTGAGAATGTTTCCCCCGCCACTGGAGGGTGACCTGCTGTTTATGCACGGGGTGCCAATTAGGTCCCTGGCCCGCTTCTTTTTCTCCCATAATTTTACATAACACTTTTTTGCTCCTCGGGTGTCTTGGCAAAAGGTTTTTTACCCCCAATGCTCCCATGACTAAATACACCCCCGCTCTGGGTAAACCCCCTGTGCCACTACTTTCTTGACCGGGGAAAAGCAGGTGGTCACCTCGAGCCCCGACCCGCACTGTGCACCCTGCTGAATCACATCCAGATCCCGACTTGCCCCTATGCCAAGCTCCCGCTCTCTTCCCCCGACAAGATGAACCCTTGTTTTCCCCCGGCTTTAAAAGTGGATCGCTACTGATCATCCGTTAAATGTTTCCCATCACTGCTGTCCTCCTCAAGGGCTCAGTATCAAAACTGCTGCTCGCAACAAAATTTCCCATCCACTCCCACATCACTACTTCCCCCCTCGGGAAAAAGCACGGATGTCCTCCACTCTTTGCTGCCAAGTGCTGCTAAATGCCCTCCTCAAACAGTTCATACCGCTGTTAGTGCCCTGAGCCCAACCACAAGTAGTTTCCCGGCTGAGGGAAAACCAATGGGACAGAGACTTGGGGACAGGTGGGGGCCCCTACCTGCTCCCGGGCCATCCAAACTAAGGTTGTGCTGACGAACCCCCCAACTTGTGGGGTTGTCAAAAGTCATTGGGGGGGAAGGGGATGCCCAGAAACCAATAAAGAACCCCAAGGGGGTTGGGGTCACCACCCGCTAAGACACCGGTAGCTCGGCCTCGCCGAGTCACCCCTCTCCCAAACTTTGTGCCCTGCCCCCAAATGGAAGGGCCTTCATTTTCTCTGTTACATACTGTTTTAAAAAATTTACAATTCAAAAAACCCTTTTTTGTGAAGAGTCGTATAAATTAAAAACACACCCGTATTTAACCAAATTACCCCAAAAAAGGGGAAAAAAATTTAACCCTTGGGTATAAAATTCCCTTTACAAATGAAAAAGATTTCGGGCGTTAGGGGCAGAAATACACCCCCTTTTAATTGATTAAAATTCCCCCAAAAAAAAGGGGATAAATTAACCCTTGGTATAAAAAAAAATACCCAAACAGAATAAACCAGGGAATTCAGCGTTTATGGGAAAAAATATACAACTGTTTTTGACTCAATTACCCCACAAACAAGGAAACTACTCGGGGAACGTTGAAATATCCCAAAAATAAAAACCACTTGTTCAGAACAATGTTTTTAAATGACACCATTGTGAAGGTCTTTTACCCACAGCTCAAAAACAGATTTATTTTGCACAGAGTCAATATTTGCTGCAGCAGCCAAACTTTCGACAGGGGAACCGACAATGCAGAAAGGGGTCCGATTTTAGGGGTTTGATGTCACGAAAACCCGTGGGTGCTGATTTCGCATGTCTGCAATTCATTGACGGGGCAACTAGGAAGCCGGGGCCCCATAGCAAACTTTTGGGTTGGGCCCCCCCCCCCGGAGGCAGGGTTATAGGGGCCTGCAAAAATATGTAGGGGTTTAGTGACCATAAAAGGTATATATTAAAAGGCAGGGAGGGGTTTTTGGCCAACAGATAAAAAGAAAGGGAGGCGGGTTTTTGTACCATACGGTATATATTGAAGGGAGGGAGGGTTATATGGCCCTACATAATAAGACAGGGAGGGTTTTATAGTGGGGCCCTCGATATATAGATAGGCAGGGGTTATAGGCCATACAGTATAATAGGCAGCGGCAGGGTTTTTAGGCGCCTGCAGAAATATAGAAGCAGGGTATAGTGACCCAAAATATAAAGATAGGCAGGGTTTTAGTGACCATCGTATTTAAGAAGCAGGAGGGTTTAGTGGGCCCTACAGTATATATAAAAGGGACAGGGTTTATTTGGCAACATATATATAGATAGCAGGGGGGTAATGGCCTGTGGCCAAACAGTGGTTTATTTTATATATATATAATATATATAATATATATATAAATATATATATAAATATAACTTTTAAAGAGAGTTAGATAATAGGGAGGGGTTTTATGCCTTCCCTTTTTAAAGCCCAAAATTATAGTGGCCATACGTATATATGTAGGCAGGGAGGGGTTTTTTGACCATAAAGTATAATAGACAGCAACAGGGGTTTATGGGCCCTACCCCTATTTTAACGGGGGAAAGGGTTTAGGGCCATCAGTATTTTAGAAAAGGCAGGGGTTAAGTGACCCCACAGTATAAATAGAAGGGGAGGGAGGGTTATAGGGGCCCATGCAAATATATAGAAGGCAGGTTATAGTGACCCCTTATATATATTGAAGGGGGGGGTTTAGTGACCATACATTTTAAATAACAGGCAGGCAGGGGGAAGTGACCCTAAAAGTATATATAGGCACAGGGTTTAGGGCCCTACTTAATAAAAAAACGGCAGGCAGGGGTTTTAAAGGCCCTACAGTATTAAATGTCAGACAGGGTTTTGGGGCCATACAATATAGACAGCAGCAGGTTATAGTGACCCTACAGTAAAAGACAGGGAGCAGGGGTTTTTGTGGCCCTCAGTTATATAGCAGGGAGTCAGGGGATAGGGGACATACATATATAAATGGCAGGGGTTTAGTGACCATACGTAAATAGGAGGGAGGGTTAAGTCCATCAAGATATATAGAAAAGCAGGGGTTTTGTGCCATAAGTATATAAATAGCAGGGGGATAGTCCATACAGTAATATAACCAGGAGGGTTATAGTGCCTACAAATTTTATGCAGGCGGCGGTTTTAGTGGCCCTACGAAAATATAACGGCAGCAGGGGTTTAGGGGGGTACAGAAAAGATAGGCAGGGTTTTACCCAAAAAAATTTTTAAGAACAAACCATAAAATTTTAAAAAGGCAGGGGTTTAGTGACCTAAGTTATATAAAGGCAGGGTTATATGCCAACAGTAAAAATAGACAGGGAGGAAAGGGTTAAAATGACCATAAGTATATATAGGAGCAGGGGTTATAGTGGCCATACAGTTAATAGAAGGCAGGTTAAAAGGCCATAAGAAATAAAAAGTCCAAAAGGGTTAAGTGCCATACTAATATAGAAAAGGGGAGGGTTATAGTGCCAACATATATATAACAGCAGGGGGGGTATGCCCAGAAAAAAAAACCCCCAAGGGCTCATTTAAGGAAGTTATATGGATACATAATTAAAAAACTTTGGGAACTTAAGCAAGGGGATAGGTGACCCCCCCCAAACTCTTGGTTGTTACTTTTCGCTTCCCGGAAGGGCCTTTCTCCGTTCCCTTTGGGGGCCTTCCCTTCCCCGACTTTCCCTTTCATCCATGGGGCAGGGAAACACAGGGGCGGAAACTTGACCTTTCCCTGCCAGGGTCCAAATGTCTAATTCCTCCTCCCCCTCCACTGTCCTTTGTGTCTGTGCCTCTGGGGGGAGAGGGAACATGGGTGACCCTTGAAGACAATCAGTCACACACTGACTGTCCACTGCCTCCCTGGAGACTGCAGGAGCCCCCCCACGACCGCCTTCCTGAAAGTTTCCGTTGAGAGACAAGGGCAAGCAACATCTTATAACACGCCCACCGCCCGTAGGCAGAACAGTACTAGGTTAGCCAACAAAAGGATCTGCTGCAGCTCATTAAGGGGCCCGTGGGGCCCCCTATGCTGCTGGCCCTGGCAGCCTGCTTTTCCTGCTACCGCCTCGTATTCCACCCCTGGTCATTGGAGTGTGTTCCTTTCTTCCTCCCATATTCTCTGCCCCAGACACGCCATCTGCACGCAGCTAATTTAGCTTCGTTACCAGCGAATCGCCATGAACTTTGGCCTTTCGTGCCCGAATCGAGTTTTTCCCTGAAATTCTAAACAAATTTTCACTTCGTTAATTAAATATTGTCGCCCATCCCTAGTGGTGACCTTCCGTTTTGCCCAAGCCCTAAGACAACATTATATCGCCAATATTGCTATCATTGGCTTAGATAACCATCTTGAGGTGTAGCATGCAACACTGAAAGTGCCCAAGAGACATCACAAATCTAATTGTAACTTCTTATATTCCCTATGCTTGCTTTATAGATATGTATAAAGCAAGCATATATATCATAGCAGTTAGGATATGCCAAAAATTATTGCATGTCAGCATCATGTGAAACTGTACAGCTGATGTTTCTTTCACAGCAGTAGCATCACTGTGTAGGGAAAAATTAAGAAAGTTGAAGACAGCAAAATAAGGCAGGTGGGCTGGCAGTCCCTTCATTCTCCTGGTCAAGTCTAGAAGTTAGATGGTCACCAATCAAGAAGTGATGGCATATCCAGGCAGTATGCCAAAACTTTAATTACAAATCAACTTCTCTAAGGCATTATATGGATTTCACATCATAAACAGCAGACAAATGAACACCTCATCAGTAATTTCTAGTCTTACTAGCATCTGGGTGGGATTAAAGGTGTGATCCTTAGCATTTGTTAATCATTGTCAAGCTGAGACATGTCCTCTTCTCTATTAAGAACAGAAATAAAAAACTGAAAAAGAAGCTTAATTTCTCAGTAATTAAACCAGTTCTTACTGTACAAGCCTCTTCCAGCTTAATGTTAGGGAGATATAATAGTAATGAAGAAATAGGATTGCTATGTCTGCCTCCTACTGACTTCAATGAAGTTCATACAGAAAAATATGTTTTCTTCACTAACATCAGAAGATGACACCTATCACAGCAATGACATATAGCCTAGGAACAGCTTTTGATGTCTCCGTTCAGTATCCGTAAATAAGAGAAAAAGCAGGACTTGTGCTCCCTGGAATAATACGCTCTGGTAATGGATATCCCTACTTAGTGTGTAATAAAAATCCTCTCACCTTGTACGGTTGTGCTTAAGCTGGGTCACTGGTATATAGAATGAGGTTGCAGACAATATTCTTGGAGCAATGAATTCAGATATCTGAAGTAAGCAGTTTCTGAAGAGAATCCAGAATCCACGTTCACGAAGGCAAATCAGCGCGATAATAATATGTAGCACAAACCTTAAATTATTAAATAAAAGGTGTTTATTGGAACTACGCGTTTTGCCTAAAATGACTTCTTCTGATGAACCTGAAGAAGTCATTATAGACGAAACGGGTAGTTCCAACAAACACCTTTTATTCAATGATTTAAGGTTTGTGCTACATATTATTATCGCGCCTGTCCATCTGATCTCCGTTCAGGATGGAGCAGGCAGGCACAGGACAGCAGCATCAAAAGGACAGGAATGCCCTTATATCAATCCTGCTCATATTTAAGGCCATTGTTGCAAGTCAACAAAATGCTCAAATGAAAAGCAACAATTATTAAACGACATCTGTAATCTAAAAATTGACTAATTACAGTGTTTATGCTATACACAAAGACTTAAAATGGTTTCTTGCATTCATTTCTACAACAGTGGCATGTAGTTCTAATCTATGACCTAAAATGGAAACTGTCGAAAAGGTTATGAGGACAACACAAACTAGTGAAAGACATGCTGTTTCCAGTGCTGTGTCCTTTTAGAGGATTTAATGCTCAAATCTGGCAGTGTGCAGCCTGTTCTGCCAGAGATAATTCCATTATATTCATAAGCAGGTGTCTTAACATTGTGTGTATGACATCCTAGATCTATGCCCACACGCACGAGAGGTTATTTGTCGGTCTTCACAGATGGTTTTTGCTGTTTTACACAATGGTCTGAAAAACCGACAAGCAACGCATTCCCCCTATAGATTCAAAGATAAAATTCGTGCATGCAGTCCGCCACTAAACAAGTTAGTCCTCCGCTGGATGGTTTTTTACACCGCTGGCGATCCGAAAAACATAGAACACGTTCATTCTTCTTCCTGGTTTTTTGACTGGTATTCGGTCTTTGCCGTGTTAGCGCAGCCTTAGGGACACACCACTGGATACGGCATGTTGGTCTCTAGCCTGTGCTGTGCTCAGCATGGCTGACATAACCTATGTGACAGGTTCCCTTTAATGAACAGCATATTGTGACAGATTTCTGATCCAGCTTTTCTTTCAGTAATTCAGCTTATACATACTGGCTCTATCTGATGTGCAACTTTGGTGTCATCCTTTTTGTTTATGTAGTGTTTGTTTTGTAGTATAGGGCGGCATGTATGAAGATCAGCGCGTCGGAGCGCCCGTTTTCATGTTATTTTTATTGTAAGCTGTGCCTCATTTATGTCGGTGTAAAGTTCCCTGCGCCTCGCCAGTGGTGCGATCGCAGAAGGAACTTAACTCAGAAGAATGCGCCTATAATTGTATTAAATTTCTAGAAGGCTGGAAATCAGGGAAAAAAAATCATTCAGCATGTTAAATAGCAAAAAGATTGTCTTTATTCAAATGATTGATGAATGAATAAATAATAAATATCAAAGTTGAATAAAATCGTTTTCAATGTATCGAAAAAGTTGATCATTTCAAATGAAAGCAAATACATATAAGATCTGAAAAGAAAGAAACATCAGCTAGAAAAGTTGTTAAAAAAAATTGAGAATTCAACTAATTTTACATTAAAGAAGCCAATGCTGATGTTGTACAGATGTAAGATGTATTTTTCTTCTTTCACCCTTAATTCTATTTAATATCTACAGCAAAGCCAACCGCGCAAAGGTCTTGGCTGGTCCATGGTCCACCATGCAGGATTTTTCTATGTTCCCAGGGCTTAGTTCTGGATGTATTTACATCTGTAAATACATCACCAACTCAGCCAAAAATAATGAACAATTATCTTAGAATGGCTACCAATAGGAAATTCGGACGTATTTACTTCTCTCAATTTTTTGCAGCAGCCAATCCCAAGAAGAGGTTGTCAAATCCAGACGAGACCATTCTAATGTGCATCAAGTATTCAGAATGTACACTGATGCAATGTTATTAAACCGCTGTATAGTCCCAGCTGTTATTCCTGTATAGAAGTAGCTCACATCCTGACAACCTTGAAGTTGTGTTAGTAGCATTAGTAATAATTATCTTAGGTAAACGTTAATAGTTAATGAGATTATATTATTAATAAGATTAAGATGATTACTTGGACAATTTCTATTTACACCCATAGTTTTACCCACACCCTTTAAAAGGGAAAAAAACAAGTATAACATCAAGTTGTTATAAAAAAAAATATCAATCATCTTTACAGAATCTAATAGAGATAACTGACAAGATTATGAAATTTCATCAGGAACTTCGTAGACCAGAAAAAAGCACAAGGCCAGAGGCTAAGTACCATTATACAAGTCACAGGATTTCAATAGAGCTTTTAAAGTTCTGTATAATTTACAGTAGGGAACACAATGTTCTTAATAATAGACAACATCGCTCAGCCTTCCAGCGCACTTTTATCCCTCTAATAAAACTTCTTTAGTAGATTTATAAGTAATACAACGATTCAACTTAAGAATTCCTTTATCAAAGAGCGCAGCAAGCGTCTACTTTCAGCAGTGAGATTAATGATGTTCTACAGCAAATGGGAAACTCCATTATATAACACATATTGAGCCGCTGAAGAACCGTTATAAAAAAAAGAAAGAGCTCTCCATTAGATCAAGAGAGTGCAAACAGAAGATCTGCAACAGGCCTCTTCTGCAGGATGAGATAAGTAGTAATATATAGTTCTTATGTAACACTGCTTATCTATGTGCTCTGTGATGCTTATACAACTATAATGTGCTATCATCCAACATGATGTATGAGCAGCCATAACATTCATATTATGTAGATGCTCCTCGTGCCACCAAAAAGGCACAAACTCAGGGTATCTTTTGAAAGGTTATTTGGTAATAGGCTTTAAGTTGTTAGCAACAGTCCTTTTAAGTTGTGAGTTGGAGGCTCCATGGATCAGACTTTTTTTCCCAGCACATCAGACAGATGTCTAATTGGCTTGAGATTTGGCAAATTTGAAGGCGAAGTCAAATTCATAAACTTTTTGCCAATGATCTGTATAATGTTTAGGTAGGTGATATGTGTCTAAGTAACATCCATATATTGCCAGAGGCAAACTTAAACTCTATCAGTTCTCTATCTTAAAACACAAAACAAAACTTTAAATTAGTAAACTTAACCCTAACACCTATTTAAAAACCTAAATTTCTAACCTCACATTTAAACCCCCTTTTTGCTTCGAAAAAGGGAAGACCCCTTTTTCTATTATCAAGCCCTGGGGAAAACCCCACCAAAAACGGAAAGGGGCCTTAAAATACAGCAATTTATTAGCTCCGAAAGGGATCCCAAGCCTACTATTTTGGGCAGCCGTCCCTAATCTCACGACACAAAACAAAAAGGCCCCCTTGTCACCCCGCAGCAGGGCCCTTTTTAGACAGAGTGATAAATCACAATTTAAAACACAATCTGACCTCTCTGACATGTTTCGCCAGCAACCTGGCTTCATCAGTGTTAAAAAGGGTCCGCACTTTGGGGTCTAAGCTATTTTTCCTTTTAAACATGTTGGGGTACACACCTTCAGGTCTCACCAATAAGCCTCAAAATCCAATAAAACCCACTCCCCCTTCCGCTCTATGCACACACACTCAAAAAATGTTTGCTAAAGCTCCACCCATGCTTCCCAAAAACCAACAAATCCCAACAAATTCGCCATCTCCAAACGGGTTTGCCCCCATTTTACCGTACGCCCCCCAATGCACCGCACCAACAGACACCCACCCAACGTGGGGGCTTCCATCCATTTCCAAATTATTGCAACTGCGGGGCTCACCTAAACGGGCTAACAAATAGGGTTACATTCCCGCACCACCACTTTATCAACTCCATAAGCCCCTTTTCCCTTTCCCGTCAAATTTTTTATATCATTGGTAAAAAATTCCATTAAATGACACATTGTCAAATTTCTTCCCATAAAGCACTTCCCCTAACTAATAACAATTCATTTTAATAAAGCGCAACCTTTTAAATACATGTTTCCCTTGTAAGTACACATTGTCTCAACTATTTTCCAACACCACTTTTCTTTACTATAATATTCATATTCATTTTAATAAAGTTGCAGGGTCTATGAATTTTCTTTCACCCCCTCCCGAATTTTTGCCTCACCCCTTCCCCAAAGTTCATTTTTACAGGTCACGGCTAGCCACCTAATTCATTACGTCACAATGGAGCATGCAATAAAAAAGAAAGTTTTTAGTTGTTTTACGGGATAGAGAACTGATAGAGTTTAAGTTTGCCTATGGCAAAATAGTAAATATAGTGATCAAAAGTCACTCTCTGTTCTCTTGCGAGATTCCCAATTTTTTGGAGATTATGTGATAAGTAACATCCACACACATGCTGAGACTCAAAGTTTTCAAGCAGAACATTGCCTGCAACATCACACGGCCTCCGCATTGCCTTTTTCCCATAATGCATCTTGGTGCCATCTCCTTACCAGGTAAGTGACTCACACACATCCAGCCATCTTCAATGTGTAAAATAAAATGTAATTCATCAGACCAGGACACATTACGTCCAGGACCAATTCTAATGCTCAGGTGCCCATTATAGGCACAGAGGTGGACAGGGGTCAGTATGGGCACCCTGACCGGTTTTAACAAAACAACTTAAACAACTGACTCTTCACTTGATGTCTAATACATCCTTCTTCTTGTCAGAACATAATAAATGTTTTTAATTTAATCCCTCTTAATGATATGGCTGATGGTTGCATGCGTTTAAAATTATATGTATGTATGCACAATTGAGTCACATTATTATGACCACTTCCTACCTTATATTTGTCAAATGCCAGAATAATGAGAGAGAGAATGTTTAATTAGAGACACACCTCTGGATGTATTCTATGGCACACCAGAAATATACTGCTTCTGTGTGTAACATCATGGGAAAGTCTAAAGAAATCAGCCAAGGTATCAGGAAGGGAATTGGGGACTTGCACAAGTCTGGTTCACCCTTGGGTGCAATTTCTATGTACCTGAAGGTGCCTCATTCATCTGTACAAACAATTATATGCAAGTACAAAGAAAATGGGAATATCCAACCATCATATCGCTCAGGAAGGAGACGGGTTCTGTGTCTCAGAGATGAACGTGCTTTGGTCCAACATGTGCATATTAACCCAAGAACAAAAGCAACCTTGTGAAGATGCTGGCGGAAGCTGGTAAGATTGTGTAATTATCCACTGTGAAACTAGTACTGTATCAACATGGGCTGAAAGCTCACTCATGCTGTGAGGGTGTTTTGTTGCAGGAGGGACTGGGGCACCTCACAAAATAGATGGCATCATTAGGAAAGAAGATTATGTGGCAATACTGAAGCATCATCTCAAGACGTCAGTCAGGAAGTTAAAGCTTGGGCGGAAATGGGTCTCCCAAATGGACAATGACCTGAAGCATACTGCCAAACTGGTTACAAAGTGGCTTGAGGATAACAAATTCAATGTTTTGGAGTGTCCATCACAAAGCCCTGATCTCAATCCTATTGAAAATTTATGGTCAAAGCTGAAAAGGCCAGAGCGAGCAAGGAGACCTCCAAACATGGCTCAGTTACACCAGTTCTGTCAGGAGGAATGGGCCAAAATTCCTACCAACTATTGTGAGAAGCTAGTGGAAGAATACTCAAAACATTTGACCCAAGTCATACAGTTTAAGGGCAATGCTACCAAATACTAATGAAATGTATGGAAACTTTTGATTTTGCATAAAGTAATAAAAGTGCCTTAAAAAATTCTCTCTCTCATTATTCTGGCATTTGGCAAATATAAATAATTTTGGTTCCTAATTGACCTAAAATGGGTAATGTTTATTCTGATTTCATGTCAGATAGTGAGAAAAACATGCATATGTGTCTTTATATAGGTAATGTAAACTTCTGGTTCAACTAACTTCATAGTAGTGTTGAGCGATTATTATCGACAAAGTTGAAATCGGCACGGTTTTTTTTATGTTGTTTTTTTATCGAAACACCCGCGATAATTTGGGTTAAAAAACTGTGCAAAATCTATTAATGTCGCGCCATTTTTGGGCCCTTTTCCGTCATTTTCGGCCACCCAAATAAAACTTAGAGAAAAAGAGCAGGGTGAGCGGGGTTGTGCGACTTTAAAGACGGTTGTTTATGGTTTGATTGGGCGGGAAAAATTTCCCATGACCTCTTTTTACTAGAACGCCCTTTCCCCTGTTCACATCAGTATTGTCGTGGTACATAAAAAGCAGGACGAGGGGCTGGGCCCTCTCTCAATACAGCTCAAAAAAACTTTTTCTCTTTGTTCCCCAAAAGACAACTAGTTTTTAGCTTTAAACCCTTAAACTTATAGATTAGAAAATTTTCAGTTTTTAGTTTACTTAGGCTGAGAATTTTAAAGAAAACTAGCCTGTACAGCCCGGGGGGAGGGGGGGAGGGTGCAGGCGAACACAGACAGACAGGCTGGCGGGCCCGAGGCTTTTGAAAGGAGAGGGGAAAATTTTGTGCAGCCCAGCCTCGTTTTGACCCTGCATTGAAAGGGGTTTTTTTTTAACTTTTTTTGGGTGAAATATTACTTGTATTTTGTGCAGCCTGAAACTTATATTAGGATACAGATCTTTTCCTAGTAACCGGGGTGTAAAAACCCCACCTTTTTTTATCTTCCACTTTTTAAATTATTTTTTTTTTTCATTTTGGCGCACCCCTCAGTTTTTTCAAAACCCATTTTGTCCCACAATGGGATACAAAACCTTTTTCTAGCCCACCGCATTTTTTGTATTTAAAAAGGTTTTCAAAAACCACCTTTTTATTATCTTAACAAAATTTTAAAAATTTTTTTTTGTTAACTTTGGCGCAGCCCAGCTTTGTTCAAAGACCCATTTTAAAAACTCACAATAGGAAAAAACAGAATTTTTCCTAGTCACCCGGGTGTATTTATGGGTTTAAAAAACCCACGTTTTATCATCCGTCCCAAAATTTTAATTGGGTTTTTCATTTTGGCGCGGGGCCATTTTTTGTTAAAAAAACCCAAACTTATACGGATTTAAAACAAAAAATTTGCTAAAAATTTTGGTGTTTTTTATTTCATGGGTTGAAAAAACCACCTATTTTAACAGTCACAATTTTAAAATTACGTTTTTTTTCATTTTTGGCGAAAGCCCAGTTTTTTGTGAAAACCCATCTTTTTGTAAGGGAGAGCCCCGCACCCCTTTTTTTCCTTTCTGCGGGGGGTTTTGTATCCCTACATTTTCCCCCTAGTGCGAGGACGATTTGGCGCCGGGGGGCCCCTTGGGCCCACTCGTGCCCCCCGGGCGGCGACCCACTTACCCAGCCACGCTCCTGCTTCCCCCGGTCTTCTCCATCTTGGGACGCCCCCCCGTTCCTTAAAGGGGGCGCGCGCGCCCCGGGTCTCTTTAAATTTTTAAAAGGGCCATTTTCCCGGGAAATTTTTTGTTTTATTTTTTCCCGGGCCTGAAAACCCAATAAAATTGTTTTTGCCTCCCGCACGTCCCCCCCTGGATCTTTTGTGCTAGTAGCCTTCAGAGAAAGCGCCCAACAAGTCCTCCCGATTTCCTTTTAAACCCAACCTTTTTCGCCTACGTCCCACGAAACCAAAGAACCTTGGCCGCCGCCCTGACCTTACCGCCTTCCCCCCAAAAACAGCTTTTCTTAACAAATTTTGTAAACCCCGCCCCATAATTTGGCTGCCTCCCCCAAGCAATCACGTCAAAGGGGGAGCGACCTGGTAGCCAAACCCCCGCAGCAAGTCCATCCCGCTTTTCGCGGGGTCGGTTTAAAACCGGGCCTAAATTAGACTCCCGCTCCCTGGCATGGCTTACACCACCGCTTGCGGGGAAACCGGGATCCACTACCATACCCCGGGTTTCACTTTTTACTTTTAAAAATTACCAAATTTCAGAAAATTTGCTAGTAAATTTCAGGTTATTTCATAGGTGCAAATACCACCTTTTTTTTATCCCCTAATTTCATTTTTAAATAGGGGTTTTTTTTTTTAAATTTGGCGGCCCAGTTTTTTTTTTTTAGAGCCACCCTGTACTTAAATAAGAATAAAAGAAATTTTTTTAGTTTTCTGTTGGTGTATTTCATTTGTGGGAAAAAACCCCCGTTTTTTTATCTTTATAACTTTTAAATAGCTGTATTTTCACTGGTGTGGCCCCAGTTTTTTCAAATTTGCCCGGTGTAAACAATTTTGATAGAAAAAATTTTCTAGCAACTGTTTTTTCGTTTTCAAATTTCTTAAAAAAACCCAAAAAAATCATATGTGTTTAAATTTTTAATAGTTTTATTGCGCTCGTTTAATCTCAGTTTGGGGCAGTAGCGCACTTGTATGATAGTTTGTTGAAAAATATCAATTTTCCTTAAAATCCTACTGGCAGTTGAAAACCCCCGGGGCTAAGGAAGAACACTTTTTGATTTTTTTCTTAAAGGTTTTTTCCCCCAAGGGCCCATTTTACAGGTTTTTTGCGGGGAAAAAATTTCAAATTTCTAATCCAATTTTGGGGTGTAGGGAAATTAGAGGGGTTTTAAAAATAGCTTGATTTTTCCATCTTTTTAAAAAAGGGGACTTTTTTTAAAACCCCTTCCCTACCTTTTTTAAAAATTTGGGATCTTTTTGAACATGGGGCCGGGAAATTTCAGGGGGTTTAAAACGAGCAAAAAAAGGGGTTTTAAAGGGCATGGAGGGAGAGGTAAAAGAGGAAGGTTTCTCCTTCCATTTCTGGCGACAACACGCAGTGCCACAAAAATCGCGGTTGCAGGACCGTCAGGGGTGTTTATCGCTGGGTCAGGGCCCTGAAATCCCCATAACGAACAAACGCGCCAATCTGTTCTTCAGTGGTTAAAAACAATGTGGGATAGGGGGAAGGAGCCGCATTTGTATTTATCTGTAAAAACATAAGTGTAACTTATTATTGTAAACATTCTGTTTTAATTCGGTGGGTTTTAACCCCCAAGATTCCACTTTCTCGGGAAAAAAGGTTTTAATTTCAAATGGTAGACAAGTTTACTAAAACATTTGGGCTGAGGCAAGAGGGGACGGCCATTTTCTTGAAAAAAAACCCAGAAAGACAAAAAAGAAAACAAAGGGGGAAAAGATTCTGGGTGAAGATTGCCGGGGGTTTTCCTGCTTTGGTTTTGGGCTCAAAAAGTTTTGAGAACCCCCCAGAGGTGGAATGAAAATTTGGGGCCTTGAAAACGTTGTCAAAGGAAAAAACCACAAAGGAAAGGACCCTCTGCAAAGACTGAGAGGGGGCTAAATACAAACTTTGGGCGCAGGGGAAAATCACCTCCCGGGACCCAAAAGCCGGGCCAACCCAAAAAGGTTTTACCCGGTTTTAAAAAAAGCGGCAAAACCCAACCAAACAAAGGAAATGTGTGGGAGGCCGTTAGTCCAAATTAGGGCAATTTGGTTTTTAGGCCATAAATGTTTATCCAACTACGCCTCCCGAATTTGGGGCAATTTAATTTGGGGTTTCTATAGCACTGTTTTTAGGCAACCGGTTTTCCCTGTAGAGGATCTGTTTTTTGTGTTATTGCTGGGGAAGCGGGGAGAGCTTTGGGTTTCAAATTTTAACCCTTGTGCCACACCGCCCCCGGGGGGTTCTTTTGAACTGCACCACACAATTTAAATTTTTCCTTTTCCCTTTTATGGTATTAAAAGGTAGCGGTGGTTTTTGCCTTTTCTAAACCCCCTAAGTAGGTAAAAAGATCGTGCATTTCCCGAGGGCACCCCCAAACCCCGGGAGCCGCTGTGCAGCACAGGGGGCCCTTTGGGTTCTACTTTGTACATTTTGTTTTTGGGGATTTTTTCACAATTTCTTTTTGAAAAGGGTTTAGTAAAACAATGGGGTTTTGAAACTGGGTTGGGGTCGTTTTTTTCGTCCGGAACTTTGCTGTATTTCCGGGGATCCTACCTCGGGCTCGGCTTTACAAAACCTGCACCGCAGTTTACCTCCTCGTCCTCCCAGTATGGCCACAAATGTCTCATAACATCGCGTAATGTGGGTCATGGGGTTTTGGGGTCAGCGCATCAACGGGTATAGTAATGTCCATTCAACTAAAGGGGTTTTTTGAAAACTCCTTTTCGGCATTTTTTAAAATCTCTGGGTCATGCAGGTTTGGGGCTCATGCTGGCTCAGGAAGGGAAAGTCTAGTCCAGTGAACAAAAATTTGGTGGTTAAAGACTTTTTTTTTTCCGGCACTTTTTAAATCTGGCGGTCTTTGCGGTATGGAGCTCATGCTGGGGCCCCGGGGACGGGTATGTCAATGTCCAGTGAAACAAAAAGGTGGTTAAAAGGCTCCTTTTTCCGGTTTTTTTTAAAAACGGGGGGCAGCAGGTTTGGGGCCATGCTGTGGCCCAGGAAGGGATATTGGTCCATTAAACAAAATGGTGGTTAAAAGACTTTTTTTTCCCGGGGCACTTTTAAAATTTTGGGTCATGCAGGTTTAAGGGGTCATGCGGGGTACAAGACAGGGAGTGAATGGTTTTTGGACTTTTTTTCTGGACTTTTATAACCTAAGTGTGTGCCTAAGAGACACGTATCCATTTACTTTGTGGTGTTAATTCCAGTTCTCCAGCCCGTTTGGGTGTAAAATAAGGTGTTGTTCCTCTCCATAGACTTTAAGGTTCTCGCGATAATCTATTACGCAAGGGGAAATCGTTTTTGAAATTGGCGATACGCTATGACCCGATGATGATGTCGACTAATCGCTATACTATTCATAAGGGAATTCACACAGGGTGAGCTGCTTGGTAGGTATACAAGGAATTCATTGGGGCCTGCCACCTATCCTTTGTTGCCCCCAACATAAAAGGGGAAAATTTTTGCAAGTTGCAAAAAGGGATGGTTGTTTTTAAAATGCACATTTAATGACTTGTTCACATATTGCTGTATAAAATTTATTGGATAGACAAATGATGTACCTCAAAAAGTGATTTGGGGGGCTATATGCACACGTGCTATTATGTGAAGGTGAAAAACAGTAAGGGCAAAGGTGCCCAAAAATGCAGACGAAATGCTACCGAGGAGAGCCCAAAACAAAAAAGAACGAAAAGGGGTACCGAGTGTCTAAAATGACAGTTCATGATCCTTTTCACTTACGGGGGTCAAAGAGCGGATATCATGCACCTTGCAACCATGTTGCAACGGCAGAAAAATATGCCAATAAATTTTCATGACAGCATCTGAATTGGACTTCCAGTAATTGGCAACTGTGCCTTCGCCTATGAGCACTTGTTCTGCTTTATCAAACGATTGGGCGTTGGCCGTCAGAAAAAGAAACATCGGAAACAAACCCTGAATATTTCATGAAGAACACAAGCTGATGGGCAATATTTTGGTTGGGGGTGTTTTTATGGGGTTCTCTGGGCCACTCATCCCCTGTGGGGAGGCATCTCTACCCATTTTGGGACAATACTCCCCAAAAGATCATTATGTCCATATATGCTGATTGTCCTAGCTGGGGCAAATGTGAACTTACAGCAAGACAATGAAACATGTCACACAGATAAAATAAATCTGACATTGGTTGGAAGACCATGACCAAGACGTTTAAATACGACCCTGGTACCCTAATTCCCCCGCTTGAACCAATTGAGCTTTTGTGTGACCCCCTTGATCATCTGTTTTACTCTATGGATTTCCCCCACTAACCCCCCATGGTATGAATGCAGCCCCGCTACCCCCAGACTTTGTGACAACCTACAGGACCTTATTGAGTCACTTTCAGCCTGCCTAGCTGCTGTCCATGCTGCACGCAGCAGTTATTCTGGATATTAGCTGGTGGTCATAACAATGGACCAACTCTGTGTGTATCATGGTGTGTGGATTTTATACAGTACTTACAAAAGTGGAAAATCCCCTTCATTTTTTTCAAAAATTGTATTATTCTTTTCATGGACACACGAAGATAACTATATTTTTTTTTTTGCCATAGGCCCAAAATTAAACTTATCGTTTTCAAATTTTAAAGCACTAAAACGTAATTTTTATTTTGATAACACTTGACCCCAAAAAACCACTTTTAAAAACCCCATTTTTAAAAATCTCAAAATTTTTCCATTTCAGTTTTGAAGGGAAAATCCTTTTTTTATTATAAGCCCGGGGGAACCACCTTTAAAACCAGGGGGAAACCTTTTATATGCAGTGATTTCTAACTCCAATAAGGGGCCAAAAAAACCCACTTGGGCATCTCCCAATTAATGGGGAAAAACAAAAAGGTTCCTTTGAGACCCCCTGCAGTGGGGACACTTTGCTAATTTTTTGGTTGGGGGGAATATTGTTTTTTCGAAATTTTGTCACTTTTTCCAACCCGATGGCTGGAAAAAGCCTGGGTTGGGGGATCTATGGGCCCACCGCGGGTGGGAGATGGGAAAACTTTCGTGGGTAGCGAAGTGCAGGCAGGGGGGAGGATAAAAGATGTTGAGCTGTTAAAGGGGTGCACAGTCCCCGAGTGATAAAAAGTTAACAGCAAAGGAAACAGCAGGGAGAAACGGGGCCGTACGTCAGAAAGCGATAAAAGGGGCCTGGAAGGGCAGAGTAAGCAAACATTTAGCAGAAGCTTCAGCAGACACACTGGGAACCAGGGGTAAAAACGCAGCAGTTCAGCGAGGGTTGCTCTATGGAACAACAACAATACCTGACCCCGAGCAAAGGAAGAAGTTCCTATGAAGGCACAGGGCACAGGCAGGAAGCAGAGCAGCGTTAAAAATGTCCCAGGGGCCGTGGCGCCTATGGGTGCGCACACCCTTTGGGGGAAACACAGAGGCGGACTCCGCAGGAGCGGGGGCCCCGGGGATTAGGGGGCGCGAACACAA
>JAODAL010017476.1:0-55000 GCA_025379985.1 Phyllomedusa bahiana
TCCTTTCCCCCGGGGGCCCAGTCTACCCTCTCTCGGTTCCCGGGGACCCAAGCCATGTCAGGTTAAACCCGAGAATCTCCGGAAGGGGTTTTTATCGAAATCCTCGTTTTCCTGCGGGGGGGTTTCTTTTTTGTGGGAAAAAGGACGGTAAACCCTTTCGGCCCTGCATAGACTACCCGGGGTTTTTGAACAAGATCAAAGGTGAAAAACCGTTACCCAAATTCCCCTTGATCGCAGGCCGGGGGGGGGGGGGGGGGGGGGTTTTGGAAAAAAAAACATGCAGGGCGCAAAAATCTTCTCCCCAAATTGGGTTTGAAGGGGGCCCACAAATTGGGGCCCAATCCCCCCAAGGGCGGGTGAATGGAAGACGGCCTTCCCAAAAACGGAAAAGGGGGGAAGAACGGGTCCTTTAAATTTTCAAAGAAACTGTGGATTACCGTAATGACAGGGGGGGATTTTTTTCAAGTTTAAGGGGGGAAAGCAAGAAATATTTTTTTTGTTTGACACCAAAAAGGGTACAATTTATGGACCGATACAAGATACAAATTTGTGGACTCTCGCTTTCCCCTGCAGGAAACCTTTAAATTTTTAACAGAATTAGTGTGTATGTTTAAACTATAACCCTTTCAATGTAATCTGTAAAAGTATCATAAGTGCTCCGGCGACTTTTGGGATGTTTTAAATCACGGCTTTAAACCAAAAATTATATAAAAATCACTCTGTAATAATTAAAGAAGTTTTTTCTTTATCAAGCGCCAAAACCCTTCTTGTGTGGGGTTTCTTACTTAATTTGGGATCTATTCGAATTTGGGGGGGAGCCGGCCCCCGGCGTCGGGGTTTTGGGGCCAAAAAAAATTGGGTTTCCCCTCAGCAACTAAGGATTTCCAAAAGGAAAAACCCCATTAAACTGGCGCCCCCCGAACGGGGGCCCCCACCTTTGGGGGGTCAAAAACCTTGGGTTCCCAACCAAAGAAGGGAATCTGACCCAAAAAACGCCCGGACCCAAAACCTTTGGCCATAGAACATTTTTTAAAAACCCCCAAAAAAACCCTTTTGGGCTTCCCCCGGGTCTAGTCCATTGGGGTTTATTGGGGGCCCCCTTTTTAGTGGGCCCCCTTTCAGGGCAAAAAAACCTTGACCTACTTGGTGACTGAAAGTAAAAATGGGAAGAAAAGCATAAGGCTGTCATTTTTTGTTTAAATTAAAAGGGAATTTTCCAAAAAAACGTTTCTTGGGTCCCGAAAGGGGGGGCATGATCTTATGCTTAAAAACCCCCGGGAAAAGTGACAAAAAGGGCAAGTCTTTTGTCGGGAATAAAAAATAAGGGGCAGGGGGAAAACTGAAGGGTTTATTTTGGGGGTCCCCGGGCCTATCCTGCCCTTTAAGGTTTGATTTTTATGAGCCTGACTATCAATGAATTTCTGGGGCAAGATTCAAAAGGGGGGCCCCAAAAAACGGGGAAAAAGGATATGGGAAAAGAAAATTTTGGAATTTCCCCTGGGTTCCGGGAAAAGTGGGTAAGAGATTTTGGGCTATAAAAAGGTATCACCAGTAGCATTATTTTTGCTTGGGGGGAAAATACTTGCATATGCAGTTTCCCGGGTTTGGGAAAACCCAAGGAAATTTTTGATTTCCCAGCTTCCCCAAAATGAAAAGGGCCCCCCAATTAAAAACCGGGGTTCCCCAGGGTTTTTTTTGTTGGAAATTTCCCCCCCAAGGGGGACGGTGGGGGGAAGGGAACCCTTCCCCGGCGTAAAAACCCACCCCCCCAGGCCCCCCCCAGAAATTTAAATCACCCCCAACCTTTTTGTATCATGGCCCAAAGGGGGCGTCCCGGTTGAGGGGCCCAATCCCAAAATTCCTTCGGGAGTCAAACCCGGAAAAAAAGTCCCGTTTAAAACCCCCAAAAACATGGCAAAGAGTGTTTGAAACCCGAAAGGGTTTTGGTAAAAAGATAAAGGAAAGGGAGCACCAAGTTTTAAAGTCTGCTCCAACCAACTGAAAAAACCCGTGAACCCCGAGGGTTTTGGGGGTATGACAAAAAAGCAAAGGGGGTGGGGGCCAAGTATTTAAAACCCTCCACAATAAAATAGCCAGTTTCCCCCAAAATTTTTAAAAAAATCCGGCCCCCCCCCCCCCAAAACCCAAAAGCCCTCCAGCACGAAAAAAAACCCCCCTTGTGGGCCCGCGCCCCGTTGCCGGGGCAAAAAGGGCCCCCCCCTAAGGGTTTTCCAAATTTTTAATGCGGGGCACCTTTGAACCCAGGCCCAACCCCAAAAGGGGCCAACCCGGGGCCCGAAAAAGGGCGAGCATTTAAAAACAGACCTGTTGACCCTAAAAATCCAAAAAGCCCAAAGGCAGACTCGAGCAAGGGCGAAAAGAGGTTCATCAACCCCTGGGGAGCTGGCCCAAAAGATGGTATACTTGCAAAAATGCCCCCCCCCCAGGTACCCTCTGAGTTTTTTACCTCTTATGACTCCCGTTTTCAAAGGGGACCTACAGAGCACAAGGGGGAGACATAAAAGGAAAGTTTAGCTTAAAATGACCCCAAGACCAAACAAGAATTTGAAAGGAAAATCCGCCTCAAAAACCCCCAAACAGAATAAGAACTGAGGCACCAGGAGTACGTTTTGTCAGAGGTTGGCAAAAATTCTGCCAGGGGGAAAAAAAACAACCAAGGGAAAATACAGTTTCCCGGGCAGCAAAGGGCAGGGGAAAGAGACTGTTAATTAATTTTGGTTTAGAAAATTTAGGGAGGGCATTAAATTTGGGAACCCCCATTGCCCCATGGGAAATTCCTTTAATAAGTTTCCCAAATTTGGGAAAAACAAAATTTTTCCCTTTTTGGAGAACCCCCCCAAAGTAACCCTTTGGGAAAACCAAGGGGGAAAAGAAAGGTTTTTGGGAAAAATTTTTTTCCCCAATTCACAGGGTTATTCCCCCAGTTAAAACCCTGATGGGGCCCAAAAAAACTATTTCATTTCTTGGGCCCCCCAAAAAAAAACACAATAAAACTTTTTTTTTTTTAACCCCCCCCCTTTTTTTTTTTTTTTTTTTTAAAAAAAAAATCCCCTATGGGGGGGGCGGATCCCAGGGTTTTCACCCCCGACCCTGGATTCCCCCCAGGGCCCCTTTTTTCCCTTTTTCCCTAAAAGGGTGCCATCAAAGACCCCCTGGTTTGGCAGGGGGCCTAGGTCTGTCATCAAAAAAAAAGGAAAAACCCCCCCCAGTTTTTGGGACAAAAAGATTCGTTTTTTTGTAAACCGGGGGGAAAGTGGTTAATAAAAGAATTACCACTTTCCAAAATTACCCCTAAAAGTAAAAAAAAGGCCCCCCCATACCATTTTTATCACGGGTTTTTTTATTTCAGTGGGGGAACAGGGGAAATTTGTTGGGGGCAGATATTTTTTACCCCATACCCAACTAATATCAAATAAACCAAACCAGATGGCACCGTAACTTTTTTTTAAAAATTTTCCCCTTTTAGAACAAAATTTTGGGAAGCTCAAAAATTTGAATTTTGTCATTTGAGCAAGAAAAAATTTTTTTTTTAAATTTATGGACAGTGAGGAAAAAAACTTTTTTACAGACCCCCCAACTTTCCCCATGGGGAAGGGTCCAGAACAAAATATAGGGTGTCTACCTTTTGGCCCCCTGTTAAAGTTACAGTAAAAAAACCCGGGTGTCAAATTTCCCCAAACTTTGAAGGGTTCCCCCGGGAAAGCAACCCAAAAAGAGCCCTTTTTGCAGCCAAAGTATGAATGCCCCCAATGCCCGACACCTTTTTTGCCGCCCCAGAAGCAAAAGGGCTCCTTTTCTCGTTAAAAAAAAAAAGCTATTCGTAGGCACCCCTCTTGCCCAAACCCTGATTAAAGACGAAAAAAATTTTTTTTCCCCTTTTTTTGGCAGAGGTGCAGGGACAAACCCACGGGTGGGACTCATCCAGAAAAAGGAATCACAAACATTTGTCCTTTGGGAAAATTTTTCCGCCCCAAATAACCCCCCGGAAAAAAAGGCTGGCCCCCAACCCTTTTTTCAAGCATAGCAAACGGTTTTTTGCCCAAATTTCGGGAAAAAGGGAAAAGAAATAGCCTTGGGCCCATCCCCACTTACCCCCTCAAAAAATTAAACCCCCTTCATTGGGGAAAAAAATAACAAAAAACCCCAAAAATAAAAAAATTCAGGCCCCGATGAAACATATTTTGGGGGTCAACTGGAGGGGGAAAGGACAAGGGGGGGGCAAAAAAAACTTTTAAAGTGGGCCCCCAAAACCCTTTACCAAAAAATTCCCCAAAAGGGCTAAAAATTCTTGAAAAAAAAATTTTTCCCGAACTTTTATCCCATTTCCCTTTGGGTTCAGAAGGGGGGGGAAGAAAGGGGGGGCTCAGTGAGAAAAAATTTTAACCCTTGGGCGTAAAGAAAAAACCCTTGGGAAACCCGAAAAATTCCCCCTTTCCCAAAAAAGAAAATTAATGCTCCTTTCAGAATCCTTGACTTTTTAATTTTTTTGTGGATGGAAAATCGCTACCGATAGGGAAAAGGAAATTTCCATTTGGGTATGAAGTTTGTTTACTCTCCATGAAAACCAAAAAATTTTCAGAAAACCCTTACCTGCATGCATAAAGCCCCAAAAAGCTGAAAAAGGTTGGCCCTTTCAAAAGCCCCTAGAATTAGCCCGAGGGTTTAAAAAGTAAATATTCAAAACTGGTTTGCCTATGCATATGGGGTAATTCATTTACTTTGGGACAATTTGGGCAGCCAGAGGGGTTTTTTTTACAGAAACAGGGAAAACCAATAGACATGGTGAGGGGAGTTTTAAAAGCTCTCGAAGTGTCATAAAACCAAGGAAGTAGCTTACTTAAAAGGGGTGCCCACACCAAGGGAGCAACCCCCCGGGGGCACGGGGGAAAATTAGGGGGGACAAAGAAGGCCCCCCGAACCCTTTTTAACCCCTTTATTAAAAATCCCCTAACCCCCTTCCCCCCCTTTTAGATAGGGGGGGCAAAGGAAAACCCCAGGCGAAATTCCCCCCCCGGGAAAAGGCAAAAAGGGGGAAAAGGGGCCCCCAAAGCTAAGGAAAGGGAAATTAAAGGGAAGTTGGGGGAAAAATTTTTAAAACCCAACCCCCCCAAACCCCACCCACCCCAAAAACCCTTTGCCAACCAATTTCCCCCCCCAAACCCTTAAATTTAAATTTCCCCCTTTAAAACCTCCCTTACATTTCCAAAAACCCCACCTCTTCCCCTAAATAATCCCCAACCCGGTTTTAAACTCCCAAAAAAACATCCCCCCAGACCCCCTATAACCTTTCCAAAAGTTTTCCCCCAAAAATCGCCAAAAATTCAGTTGCCAAAAAGTGGCAGGTTTCAATACGCCCTTTGAATGTGTAGATTTTTTTTTCAGGATGGCCTGGGGGTTTACCCAGTGGCACAAACCACTGCAAAGGGGCCCCAGCAAAGAAAACCCGGGAATGGGAAATTGTTCCCCGGTTTGGCTTTTCCCCCCAGACCATAGAGTCAACAGGGGGACCCTTTCACAGGAGAATTTTTTTAAAAAAACCTGCTAGAAGGGGGTATTTAATCTTGGCCCCAACCCCATTTCCAAAATCTCCCCAGTCATCAGGGGAAAGGGGGAAAAGGGTAAATGGGCTATCAAATTTTAAACGGGAAAGGCAAAGCAGGAACTGGGAAAAAATTGGCCCCAATGCCTACCCAATTTTCCCTTGATCCATAAAAACACTTCCCCCAGGGGAAACTTTAAATTTAAAAACCTATGAAAATTTTTTTTTGGGAGCGGCCCCCCAAAAATAGGTTTGGGGGACTTTCCCCAATTTGCCAATTTGGGGTTGATAGTCCCCTATTTTATAAAAATTAAAGAACCCCCCCGAAGTCCATAAAAAATTTTATTTTTGCCAGATCCTGGGCGCCCCAAAATTTGGGTCACCCCCGCTTGGCCAGGTGATAGGTGTAAACCTTTAAAAAAAAAATCCCGGGGAAAACTTTTGGAACCCCGGTTCGGGGGCCCCTACCAAGTTTCCTGTTTTACGACTGGGTACCTTTTTGTCAAACTAAAGGGAAACCATGGGTCCCCCTCAAGCCATTCAAAGCGGGTTCCCCGAGGTTTCCTCTGGGCAATTTTCACTGATCCCGGGTAAGTAAAAGGGTTTAATTTGGGGAAAACATGAACCTCCCGGAAAAAAAACCACCGCAATAAAATGGGTTTTTAGCAAAAAAAATAAACCCCAAAAAGATTTCTGGGTTTTGGGACACAGCCCCCGTCAAACGGGCTCATCTATGCCCTTTTTTTTTTCCCACCCCGTGCCATTTTGGGGGGAAAAAAGAGGGATTGGACTAAATTTCTTTAGATCCCAAATTGCCAATAAAAGAAAAAAATTTCTTTTAGGCACTGGGGCAAACCCGCATACCGATTCCCCCTAGGGGAAAGGATGGTATCTTTTTTCCCCCGGGGGCAGGGGAAATTTCACCCCAACAATTAAACATCAGCAAAAATCTTGCTAAAAAGGGGGAAAGGGTTTTCTTGGGAATTATTTGGGAGTTGCCAAACTGGGGGAAATTCCCAGTGAAGGGAACCAAATTAAAAATTCAAAAGCCTTTGCCCCCTACCACAAAGAGCCTTTTTAAACCCTTCCCCGCTTTAAAAGATACCTTCCCCAACATAAACCCTGGGAAGGGAAAAAGGGTTTTCCCAAAAGGGACTTAAAAAGACCTGTGCAAGATCCCCGGCAATCTGCCCTTTAAAGAAAAAATGCAGCATAAAGTCCCGGTTTCCCGCCCCGTTTGGGAAACCAACAGTAGGGGTATTTTTTAGTCCCATTGGGGGAAAAATCCCTCCTGTTTTAAGCTTAAAAGTCCAGGGTTTGTAGATCTGGGCCCCCGATTTTGGGCCTCCCCATTCAGGCCGTGGGGGCCTTCCCCCCCCGGGAAACCCATTGGATTTGGGCAAAATTCCTAAAAAATGGTTTCCAAAATAAAAGGACCTATACCTGGCCCGGTTTTAAATTGGGGGGGGGGGAAAATTTGCCCCCCTTTTAAACCCCCCTAACTGGTTTTAAGGGACTGGGGGGGGGCTAATGGGCTACTGGGGGGACTTTTTTTACAAATTTTTTTAGTTTTTTCTTTTGTCTTTGTTGGGGTGCCCAAAAAAAATTAAGTTAAAAACCTTTTGGGAAACGGGGGAATTTTTTTGCACCAATATGAAGGGGAAAGCTTGTGGGCCCCCCAGGGTTGGAAAGTCCCGCTACACATTGGGGGTCATCTTAATAAAGGGGGATGAATTTTGTCCCCAAACCTGGGAAGCCCCACAACTCCCCCTTCCCCCTCCCCCGCAACCCCCCCCTGGGTTTGGGAAAAACTAAAAAAAGGGGCAGGGGCTAGGGAAAAGAAAGTTTCCGGAAAAAGGGAATTTTGAAGCAGGGGTTTTAATGTTTTTTTTCTCTTTTCCAAAAATGAAGGAAATTTGGCCCCCGGCCCTAATTTTAAATGATTGTTTGTGAAAAAGGGGGGAAATTTTCAAATTAAAAGGGTTTTTTAAAACAAAAATACTTTTTTCCCGTTCTGGCCCCTCCAAAAGGATTTCAATTTTTTTAGGGGCCGATACAAGATAAATTTGTGGACTCTCGTTAGCTCAGGGGGCCTTTTAAAAGTTTAAAAAAGTTTGTATGTTTTGTTATCTTAAACCCTTTCAATTTTAAGCGTTAAAAGGGTTTCAATAAGTGCCCCGGGTGACTGCCATGTTACTCACGGTTATAACCCCAAAATTATTAAACCTTTACGCTTAAAAAATAAAGAATTTTTTTCTTTGATCAAGCCACCCCCGGGCTTGGGGGGAAACGAAAAAAAGTATCTTTCCGATATGGTGGTAGCAGGCCCAGGCTTTCCGGGGGCTGGAGCCATAACAAAATTGGGGTTTTTTTAAATCACAACTAGAGGGGGGTTTTCCCCAAAAAGGGAAAAACCTATCAATTTGTTTCCGTTTTTCACGCAGTACGGCAAAGAAATAAAAAGGACCAAATCTTTTCCCAAAAATAAGCCCGGGGAACATGGCCTAAATTAGAACCTACTAGTATTTAAAAAAGTCGGTTTTTCCCCCTTTTTGTTTCCCGTTTTTTTTACACGGATTTGGCCGCACATTCAAATTGAACAGTGCTAAAAAATCCCCGTTTTCAAGTGAAATATTTTCAAAAAATTCCCCAAAAAAAATTAAAAACCCCTTAAAAATTAAAATCCCACCCCCAAAAATTTTCCCCCACCCCTTTAGACCCCCCCCTCATTTTTTAAATTTTTACAAAAGGGGAAAATTAAAAATCTCTTTTTTCCGATTCTAAAAACCAATTTCCCCTTTAAAAATCCCGCAGTAATTCACTGTCCTTTTTGAAATACCCCAAAAAACCCTTTTTTAAAACTCTGTTCTGAAATGTGCTGAGTCAGGGTATAACATGAAAATTCTGGAATTCCACATTTTAAAAACTGTTTTAAGGGGTTTTTGGGGCACAAAGATAAGGTTGTGATGTGAATATCAATACTGATTGTGTCAAAATTCGCATCGGATTCATTTGGATGTGAAATTTGTGGGCCAAAAGTTTACAAAAGGTGAACCCGCCACAGTTTTTTTTCCCCAAAAACGGAAATTTTTTAGAGAGAAAAAAGCGCCACCAAGGAGTTTCTTTAAGTACTACAAACCTTTTGGGAACCAGCAGACGCCAACATGGATAAGACTGTTCCCTTTTTCAAAAGGGAAAAGAAAAGGCTTCCCGGGGGGGGTCACAGTTGGGTTGGGAAAAAAGGGAAAGGGGCGTCCACCCCCAAAAAAAGGACCCCTTTACCTTTGGGCCCGGGACCCCATTGTCTGCCCGGCGGTGGGCCCAAGGGCAATTGGCGGCACTTGCCCAAAATTGGGGGAACACATGGAATGTTGGGCCCAGGGGGGGCTTACCCATGGTTTTAACGGGTACCTCTACCCTTTATGTTTGCTGCCGGGAGTGGTTTTAAGGTTTTAAAGGGCACTCGGTGGCCCGGGGTCTCCATTTTTGGCCCAACCCCCGGGGCCCCCCCGGCTCCCCCGGGGGCCCGGGAAACTTTTGCCCCGGTTTCCCCGGAAAGAGTTTCCGGGCCGGGTGCCCGGGGGTCGGGGGGGCGGGCCCCCCCATCGCCCCCCGGCGCGCCCCCCAAATTACCCCCCCGCGCTCCCTGTGTCCCCGCAGTCTCCTTCTGTCCCGGGGGCCCGGTCCCTGTGATCTAAAAGGGAAAAGGGGGCGCCCGGGTTTTGTGAGATTTAAAGGGGGCGGGTTGGGGCCTTTAATTTTGGGGAATTGGGGCCCGGGGACTGCCTCTATTTTACCCTTTGGGGCTTCCGCCCCCTCCCCCGGCCCCCATTTTTTGTGCCCCCTTGGGCCCAAACGAAAAAGGGGTTCCCTTTTGTCTCGTCCTGATTTTAACCGTGTTTCCTTTTCCCCCCGCCTCCGTCTTTGACCACGAATCTTTTTCCGCCTGCCGTCCACGACCCCGAAAACCCTAGCCCGCCCCGCCCCCCAAACCCTTTTTCCTGACCCCCCCACCCAGCCTCCGACGATTTTGGGAACCACGCATACTTTTGGGTGCCCCCACAAGCAATTCACGGGAGGGGAAAAGACCCGGTTGACTCCCCCCCGCAGCAAGTCCCAAACCCCCCTTGGGCGGTCTTTTGGTGAAAAAACCCCCGGACCCACAAAATTCCGTTTCCCCGGCGTGGCTTCCCAACTATCGCTTTGGGTCCCTTGGGTCCCCTTCCCCGGCCCGGAACCGTAACAGTTAAAGATCCTTCCATTTATCCCGCCCAAAGGGACCCCCCTGCCCCCTTTTGGGGGAACCTCTCCCGCGTGAGGGACCCGACGTCTCAAACAACTGGGCCCCGCGGGGGCAAAAACGGATCAATTTTTACCGCCCCTGGTGCAGCAGCTCGTCAACCCCCCCCCACAGGGAACCTCCACCCCCCTCCGGGCCCCTCCCCTTCCCGGGGATTCCACTGGCTCCGTTGGGACCCCCAACCCCCGGGTTTTTCGCTGCCTGCCAAATTTGACGGTGATTCCCAACTCTGGGAGGGGTTTTTCTCCCCATTGCCCCCCATGGGACAATTTAGTTTTAAAGGGGGGCCAATTCCTGTCTGAAAAGTTCCAAGGGGCTTTGTGGTCAGCCTGTTTGTCCTGGAAGCCCTGGCCCCGGGCTACAAACCCCTATGGGGCAGGGGCGATTCTGTGACGCGGATCTGCATGCCTTCCTCGCCCGAATTCTGCAGTGTCCGAGGACCACAAAGAGCATTTTTCGCAGAGACGGCACCCTTTTTAACCTAGCCCAAGGTGAAAAATTCATTTGGAGAGTAAAAGCAGAAAATTTCGCCCCCCTGGGATCCCCAAATTTTTCCGGAATGACGCCGCCCTCGCGCCACCTTTTAAAAAAGGGCCTTTCCACAATTTTCAAGGATGCCCCTTTCCGCAAAAAGATTTTCCCCTCCTCTTTAAAGCCGGGAAATTTAAACCACCGGGCCCCCGGGGGCCCTTATTGGAGGGTTTTTCGGCCCTTTGCGAGGGCAAGAAAGTTCCCCCGAAGAAACCGAACCCCCGGGGCGAACCCCCCCGGGCCCTCGGGCCCCCCTGGGTTTTCCCCCCGGGGTTTTCCCGAGGCCTCCCCCTGCCACTTCCCCCTACCATCTGAGGTGGAACCCCTGGGAGGTGGATCAAGTTTCCCCAATTTTTTTGAGCAGGGAAAATTAACCCCCTCGGGGCCGCACAAAGCAAAAGTCTGTACTGCGCCATCCGGAAACATTTTGGGGGGGGTGGGGCTGTCCGCTTTGCCCCCCAAAAGCCGGGGAAACCCCCCCGCCCCCCTAGGCAATGTTGGGGAGGCATCCCTAGGTGTGAACTCCTTTTCCCCCCCACGCCTGACTATTCCGGTGGGGGATCAATACTGACTCGGGTCTTTTTATTCCAGGCTCCTGCCCTTCCTGGGCCCCCGGGTCCGGGCCCGGGGAAATTTTATCCAAAAGCCCCCCCTTTATCCCGTTACCCTCTTCCCCGTGGTTAGTCGGAGAAACCGTTGGTTTGGAAAAAAACCCCTCCCCCAGGGGGGGCTTCTTGGAGACGGGGCCCTTTTCCGGGAAAAGGAACCCCCCCGGGGAACCCTCCACGTGGGCGCCCCATAAGGAAAGATCTCCCTCTACTTACTGCTCGGTCCCTTTCCCCCTGGGGATCCCCGTTGGGGCTCCCGGGCTGCAGGGCCAAAGCCCCCACCTTAATTTTGGGTGACAGGCGAGGGCGTGCGCTGGCCTGAAAGCTGGGAAAACCCCTTTTTGGTGGCAAAACCTCCCCCCGGTGCGCTCCGTTCCTTCCTCCCCCCCGTTTCCCCCAGGCCTCGCAGGGGTTTTTTTCCCATGGGAAAAACCGGGGTTACGCGGAAAGTCTTCCTCGGAAAGGCCCAAGCCTTTTCCCCCTCATTTGCCCCCAATTCTGCCCTATCGATCACCCGCCGGGGGGGGGAAAAAACCAGTCCCCCCTAGGGGGAGGGTTTTCCCCCCTGTCCGGGACCGGGAGACCCCAGGCCATGTTGACCAACATTCCCGGGGGAAACCGCAGGGAAAGGGGTTTAAAACGCAAATCCTTTTTCCCTGGCAGGGCCTTAAAAAAAATCACAGTGAAAAAACCCCTAAACCCTTTGCCGCTGATCCCGGAACCCGTTTTACCGCTTTGCGGGGGAAAAAAATTTTTTTCCCCAAATTTTTACCTCGAGGGGGCCCAAACCTCAAAAAACGCATTCAGAGGGGGGGGAAAGAGTGAAGAAATGGGTTTTAAAAACTCGGGAAAGGGCCTTTGATTAACTCTTTATGCCCTTTGGTCTGTGGGAATGCCCCAGCATTTTTCCAAAAATTTTGGAACGAATCTTCCGGGGTTTTTTTCCTTACCCCGGGGGTTCCCTTTTCTACCTAGACAAAATTCTGGTTTCCTGCCCCATGTGGAGACTCATCGCCCCTTTCCCCCTGGTATTGGGGGCGGTACGGGCCCCAAACCCCCTCTACCCAAATTAAAGAAAAGCCCTTTCCACCCCGAAACCCCCTTTCCCCTTCCTTGGTTACGTCATCTCGGGACCGCGGGTTTCAGATGGGGTCCCGCCAAGTTGTCCCGGGTGGCTTTCAGGGGGCCCCCCGGCCGGGGGGGCCTAAAGAGCCCAACAAAGCTTTCCTGGCTTTTCAATTACTAAACCAGGGTTTAAAAACCGCAAAATTTTTCTACCCGGGGGCAAACCCATCATTGCACTTACCAAAAAACCCCCAACCCCTAGCAGTGGCCCTTGGGAATTAGGCCGAAGGCCAAAAGGCCTTTGCTCAACTTAAGGCCGCCTTTTCCTCTGCAGCCCGTCCTGACCAGGCCTTTATTCCGAGAAAACCATTTTTCTGGGGGTGGATGCCTTTCCTCGGGGGGGCTGGCGCAATTCTGAGCACAAGGGACCTAAAGGGAAGATGGGCACCCCGTGCTTTTTTTTCCAAAAACCCTTTTTTCCCCCTGCGGAAGAAATTACAAACCCCGGGGAAACCCGGGGGTTTTTCTGGCTATCAAGGGCCCAGCCCTAAAGAGTGGGGGTTATCTTTTCCCCCGGAAGGGGGGGAAAGCAACCCATCACCCTTTAAATTTTGAAACCCTAAAAAAAACCTTTAATACCTCCAATCGGCCCCAAAGCCCCCCAACCCACGTCCCGGGGCCCGGGGGGTTTCCCCTTTCCCTTTTCCCCGCTTCAATTTTCCAGATACATTTTCGGCCAGCAGAGAAAACTTTAGGGGGGCCCATGCCTCTCCCCTTTTCCATGTGTTTCCGGGGTTTGGGGGGGGGCAACCCCCCGCATATAATTTTCCCCTGAACGCCTGATTCCCCGGGTGGGGGTCCAGTAGATTTTGCAAAAGGTTCCCCCCAGGGAAAACTTATTCCTCCTGCGCTTTCCCCCAAAAAGAATTTTTTAAAAGGGGGGGAAAATGTTCTCTTGTGGCTTTCCCCCCCAGGAGCACGCAAATCCCCTCCTAATCTCCTTTTTTCTTTTTTCTGGTGGGAAAAGCTTGCTAAGGGGGATCAAGGGTTTTTAGGGAATTCCCCCCCTGCGTTTTCTTGTGCCCGTAACAAACTTCCCCCCGCCACAAAAAACCCCCCGGGTTTGCCCCCAGCCTCTCCCATTCCCAAAGGGGCCCCCTTGGGCTCATGGGGCAAAAAGGATTTCGTCACGGATCGCCTCCCTCTTTTTTGGGCATCTTTGGGGGGTTTGCGGAAACCCTTTTTTTTTGAAGGGTGCCGCACTTTTATTTTTCCCTTTCCCCGGGGGGCCCTCTGCCCCCCCGTTTGGGCCCGCCATTTTTTTTTTTTCCTTCCCCCAAACTTTCCCTACCCGGACCTTTCCCCAGCACATTGTTT
This sequence comes from Phyllomedusa bahiana, assembly GCA_025379985.1. Taxonomy (NCBI): domain Eukaryota; kingdom Metazoa; phylum Chordata; class Amphibia; order Anura; family Hylidae; genus Phyllomedusa; species Phyllomedusa bahiana. The sequence continues at coordinate 13,442 of JAODAL010017476.1, forward strand.
TCGGATCGGGGGGTTTTCCCAAATTTGTTTCGGGGTTTTTGGCGGGGGCCCCTTTTGCCTCGTTTCAGGAAAACCCCGTTTCCCCTTTTTTGCCTACCACCCGCAGACGGGAAAGGCCAAGTGGAGAGGAAACAATCAGATCCTGGGGGCCCCTTTTAAAGACATTTTTTGGGGGCCTTTTGGGCCCAAAAGGATGACTGGGCCAAACTTTTCTTCGTTTTGGGGGGATTTTCCTATAACCCCCCCGGGAAATCGGGAAAACCACTTGTACCTTTGCCATTTTTCAAAAACGGGCTTTGGCCAGCATTCCCCCCCGCCCTCCATTAAACCCTTGTCTCCACCATCAGAAGTGCCGGCAGCGGATACTTTTTCCCAAAATAAAGGGTGCCCCTTTGGAAACAGACCGCCCCGTCCTGCAGCAAAGCATTCCCCCCACGCATGAAGGTTTCCAAGCGGACAAAAAAAGGGGAAAAACCCTCCCCCCTTTTTTTCCCCCTGGCGACAAGGTCGGCCCATCGGCCAGATATATTCGGGCTGAAAAATCCCCTCCCAAAAAATTTGGGGGCCCCCCACGTAGGAAACCCTTTGAATACTCCCGGGCCCCATCAAACCGGGTCCCAAAACTCCCCGGGTCCCCCCCACAAAAGCGTATTCCAAACCCCCTTTCCATGTCTCCCCCTTTTTAAGCCTGTGGTCCGAACCGTTTTTTCCCCGGCGACAAGCCTCCCCTCTTCTGAAGCGGAGGCCCCCCAACATCTTCCCTTTTTAAAAAAGAATCCTAGACGAAACCCCTCAAGGGGAAGGGGGTATTTCCGTTTAAGGAAGGAATTGGTCCTGGGGGAGAATCGTGGAGCCGGGGGGCCAAAATCTTTTGGTTCGCGAGTTGCTGCAAGGGGATTTCCCGCCCGGCCAGGAAGAAGGGGAAAGGGGTAAGGGGGGGGGCCCGATTCAAAACCCCCCCGCGACTCCCCCCTGCCCGGGGGGCCCGGGGCAGCTCGCCCCCCCCGGGGGCCAAAAAATTTCCGCCCCTGCCCCGGGTGTCGGGCGGCGGGCAAAACCCCCTCCAGCGCGCCAGTACTTTTCCCGGGGCCGGGGCTCCTGGGGTCCCGCAGTCTCCGCTGTCCGGTGCTCGCGGGCCCCCCGTGATCTAAGGGGCGCGCTGCGCCCGGGTCTGTAAGATTAAAGGGGCAGTGCGCCAGGAATTGGGTAATTGCCGGGGCCCCTGCCTCTTTCACCTGGGCGCTTCCCCCCCCACTTTCCCCGCCGGATCCCTTTAAATGGGCCCTTGCCTACAGAAAAATTTTTCCCCCCATTTTCTCGTCCTGAACTACCCCTGACCTAAACCTCGGGTTTTTCCGTCTCTTGACCCCCGAATTTTTCTGCCCCCCTGCCCGACCGGGCCCCGTCCACCCACCCCAAAGAACCCCAAACAGCCCCCGACCCCCACCACCCTGCCTGACGATTTTTTACCACGCTAAACATCGGCTTTTCCACCCGCAAGCAAGTCCCCCACCTTCAGGGGGGAAACGGGGGGGGGGCCCCTGGAACTCCCACCCCAGCAAGTCCTTCCCGCTTTGGGCGGGCTCTGGTGAAAATCCCGGACCTACTTAGATTCCGTTTTTCCCGGCGTGGGGAAAAAACACCAAAGCTTTGGGGGTTTGGGCCCCGTGGATCCACTTCCCCAGCCCGGAACCCTAACATCCAGGACCTGATAGCTTTGGTCCCCTAGTGCAAGCCAGGCTGGTAACTGGGCCCAACTCCACCTCACCACATAGGTGTAATCTCATTCATGGTGAACCAAAAAATAATCCCCCCATATTTTTTCATTTAAGATCCCGGGGATTGCACAACATGAGGTGGATGTTGTGGTGAGTTTTCCCCACAGTGCAATTATTGGGTGTGACATTCCCTTGTTTTGAGATATGTGAGGAAATAAAACAAAGGCCAGGTATAATGTTGTACCGCTGATAAATGACATACTGTATGTAAAACTAGTGATGCTTCTGTATTAGAACCAGATATGTTTCCATTATCGGTTTTGGCTGGAGACTCCCTCTGAACTAAATTTTTTTTTTCCCTTGCCTTAAGGGGGGAAACTTTGGTAGGAGCATTAAGGGACGCCCCTGGTAAACACTTTTGGGAAAAAGCATAAAAGGGTTTTTGCTGGAAACCAAAAAAGGGAGGGGGTTGGCTTCCTCATTTCACTTTCTAATGACCCATTTTTACAGGGTGAAAAAAACTCAACCGAGGTGGTTGAGCAGTTGGTGGTACCCCGATCTCATGTTCACATGGTTTTAGAGTTGGCCCATTCCCATATGCTAGGGGGACACTTAGGGGTAGAGAAAACTAAAGAGCAGGTGGAGCAAAAAACTTCTATTGGCTGGGCATCTATAGGGCAGTTGAGGAATTTTGCCAACCCTCCCGGAGGCCAATCAACGCCCCAAACCCCCATTTCTTTTCTTCGATAAAAATCCGCATGAATCTGGTAAATCAGCCAGGGGACATCAGCACATCCTGGTAGTGGTGAATTATGCCACCCTCTACCCAAGCCCCATTCCCCTTAGAAACATTTCTAAAGGGATCCAAAGGAGGATTTAAACATGTTCAACGACATTTTCTCAAGGGGATTAATCGACCGGGACACCCCCTTTTAAAGGGGTTTTATCTTTTCATTAAATGGTCTTCAGAATAAGGGGACAGTAAAAACGAGCAACTTTGCAATTAGATGTCATTAGAAAACTTTTTCTTGTATTCCCCGTATTCCTTACTTGGTTTTTGTTTCATGAATCCAGTCTGGTCAAATCCCTTGGGATCCCTCCCCCTTTTCTTTTCACTACGAGAGTCATTTCATTCTGACAGCCCCCGGAAAATTTTCACGGAGCGGGGTTCTCTCACTCAAGTAAGGCCGGCACATTTTCACTTTATTACCGAAGAAACGAAATACACTGAAGGGCTTACAAAATCGGGAAAAAACAGAAAAATTTGTGTCGATCCTGCCTGACTCAGAGTTAGGGGCCGTAGCATTTTTTCTCTCTACACCCAGCAGAAACAGACTGCAACAGTTTTCTACAATGAGAAAAACATAAACAGTTTTGCCCCCGGGGGCCTAACTCTCCTGCATAGTAGGGAGATATGTGCTCGGTCTCTCCTTTAAAAACAGCTCAGCGAAACTATTCTCTTTGTTCACACAGACAACTATGCTTTTAGCTGTGAACATTAGAACTTAGGTAGATGAGAGATTTTCAGTTTTTAGTTACTTAGGCTGAGAACTTTAAAGGAGCATCTAGTGCTGTACAGCCACGGGGGAGGAGGGCCGGGGGGTGCGGGCGAACACAGACAGACAGGCTGGCAGGCAGGCAGGCTTTTGAAAGGAGAGTGGATATTGTGCAGCCCAGACTGTGCTTTGACCCTGCATTGAAATGGGTTTTTATTAACAGTTTTTGGCCAGTTTTTGGTGAAATATTAGCTGGTATTTTGTGCAGCCTGTACTTATATTAGGATACAGATCTTTTCTAGTAACTGCAGGTGTATTTGATAGGTGCAAAACTCACCTTTTATTATCTGTACACCTTTTTATTAATTTTTTTTTCACTTTGGTGCAGCTCAGTTTTGTTCAAAGATCCACTTTGTTCTTACAATAGGATACAGAACTTTTCTAGTCACCGCAGGTGTATACATTTCAAATAGGTGTTTTTTTTACTTTGGTGCGGCCCAGTTTTGTTCATAGAGCCACCTTGCACTTAAATTTGAATACAGCAATTTTGTAGTCACCGCAGGTGTATTTATAGGTGCAAAAAACACGTTTTATTATCCGTAAACAATTTAATTACGTGTTTTTCACTTTGGCGCAGTCCAGCTTTGTTAATAGAGCCACTTTGCACTTAAATTTGAATACAGCAATTTTGTAGTCACCGGAGGTGTATTTATAGGTGCAAAATACACCGTTTGTTATCCGTATAATTTTTAAATAGCTGTATTGCACGTGGTGCGGCCCTAGTTTTTTTCAAATAGCCACGTTGTACGAACAATTTTATAGAAAAAATTTTCTAGCAACTGTTCCGTTTGGGCATTGCTGCAACAAATGCAATTTCTCTCCGTGTAACTTCTGAATAGTTTTAAATTTCGCTCGTTGAATCTCAGTTTGGCGCAGATAGTGCACTTGTATGATATTTTGATTAAAACTAGCAATTCCCAGTCCTACTGGGCAGTTGTAAATCCCTGGGACTGAAGGAAGAACAGTGTTGATTTTGTCTTACGGTTCTTCCACCAGACCGCATTTCACAGGTATTCGCTAGAAACATTTCCGGTTCCAATCCTAGTTGGCTGTAGGAAATTAGAGGGATTTAAAAAGCTGTGATTGCCGTTTTTTTAAAAAGAGACTGCAAAAACTTTCCATACCTTTTTAAAATTTTTTTCTTTTGAAACATGGAGGAAATGCGGGTGGTTAAGCGACAAGGGGGGGTAGGACTGGAGGAAGAGGTACGAAGAAGGGCTTTTCCCAGTGGGGCGAAAACACGCGGGCCCAGGGATCGTGGGTTTTTGTAGGCTGTCGGGCCTGCAACCTGGGTCCCCAGGACACGGATAGTCAATGTCCAGTTCAACAAAAATGGGGGTTAAAGACTTTTTTTTCAGGCATTTTTTAAATTGTGGTTAGACAGGTTTAATGGTCATACTGCGGTACAGGACAGATATATTAATGTCCAGTTCAACTAAAATGGTGGAAAAGACCCCTTTTTTTCCGGCATTTTTTTAAAATCTGGGGGTCATGCGGGTTTGGGGCTCATGTGGCCCAGGACAAAAATTTGTCAATGTGTTCAACTAAAATGAGGGTTTAAAGACCCCCTTTTTCCGGCACTTTTTAAATTGGGGGTCGTAGGTTTAAGGGGTCTGCTGTTTCCAGGCGGGATAGTCAATGTCAGTTCAAGAAAATGATGGTTAAAAAATACTGCCTTCTGGCACTTTTTAATTTGTGGGTTTTGCAGGTTTAAGGGTCATGCTGTGGTACAAGACGGGTAGTAAATGGTCTGTGTTTACTTTCTTGGTTTTTATAACCTAAGTGTGTTGCCTAAGATGTAGCATGTACCCATTTGACTGTTGTGGAGTTAATTCCAGTTTCTCCAGCCCTTTTGGGTGTAAGAATGAAGGTGTTTTTCCCTTTCCATAGATTAATGGTCACGGCGATAATTATTATCGATATGGGAAATGTCTTGATAATTCGATATCGACTAAAACCGATGACGATAGTCAACGTAATTGCTCATCACTATGTTGAGCGATTTTTACGACAAAGTTGAAATCACACAGTTTTTATTTTGATCAAAAATTTTTAGATCATGGATAATTTGGGGTTAAAAAATCTGTGCATCATTATTAAGATCGCGCCATTTTCGGCGTTCCTTTTTTGGGGCGCCCAGCATATCAGCTTACAAATAGAGCGGGGTTGAGATGGTGTGCAACTCATGACTGGGATGTGTAGGGTTGCGATTGGCTGGAAAATCACATGACCTGTTTTACATGAACAGCTTTCCTGTTCAGCCTCAGTGTCTCAGAGCAGAAGGCGTGGCTCTGCTTGTGTCCAAAAAGCTCAGCGAAATTATTCTTTTTTCTTCACAGAGAAACCCCCTTATTATTAGCTGTATCCCTAAAAATTTAGTTAGATTAAGATTGGAAAAATTTTATGTAGTTAGGTAGAGAATTTAAAGGGTCTACCGCTGTAAAGTCATGGGGGGGGGGGGGGGGGGGGAGGGGGCCCCCCCCGGGGGGAACACAGACAAGCTTATAAAAAATACTGGATAAAATTCACCAAAACTTGTGAAACATTGCACTGCAATAGCTTTATTATTAACGTTTCCCATTGAAATATTCCTGGTTATTGGGCGCCTGAACTTTTATTGGATACACTCTTTTCAGTAACTGCAGGCTTATGTTTTGGTGCAAAAATCCACTTTTATTACAGTATACATTTTAGATAGGTGTTCATTTCAAATTTTGCCCCTTCCACTTTGTTGAATATCCACCTTGCACTTTAAAATTTTAATCCACAATTTTATAGTCAAACAGGTGAATTGAAAGGTGCCAAAAATATCTTGTATTTTAGAAACATAACAGATCGTGTTTTTGGACTTTGGTGCACTACAGCTTTGTTCATTGAGGCAGCTGCCTTAAATCTGAATCCAGCAATTTTATAGTCACCACAGGTGAAAGAAAGGGGGCCAAAAAAATCTTTATTATACGAATACAAAGATACTGTTTTTTGACTTTGGCACGGCCCCTTTTTTGATAGTTATTTTGGCAGTTAAATTTGATTCCAGCAATTTTGTAGTCACCACAGGTGAATTGATAGGTGCCAAAAATACCTTTTATTATCCGAATACATTTCAGATACGTGTTTTTTTCCTTTTGGCGCAGGCCAGCTTTGTTGATAGATCTACTTTGCAGTTATATTTGAATCCAGCAATTTTGTTTTGATTTGAGGGATTTGAGAATAGCTGTGATTTGCCGTCTTTTATAAGAGACTTTCCAAAACTCTTCCATACCTTCTCAAATTTTTATATTTCTGAACATGGAGCGAAATTCAGGTGGTAAGCGAGCAAAGAGGGGGGTAGGACATGGAGGTAGAGGTACGAGAGAAGGTGCTCCTTCCAGTGCTGGCGACAAACACGCATGCCAGCAGATCGTCAGTTGCAGGGACCGTCAGGCCTGTCATCGCTGGGTCAGAGCCCTGTGAATCTCAGTAACGAACAGCATCACCAATCTGTCCTTCAGTGGTTAATGCAACCTGCATCCAGCACAATTGTCATGTTTTGAATTTTTGGGGGCATTTTGCTGTGAAATGCAGCTAGACTACAGGTCCTATTGTAAAAAATGTGGTTTCTAACAGACATTTGTTCTTCACAATTGTCAAGAGTGGCTCAAGGGTGATGGTGCTGTCAGAAAACAGGAATAGGTAGGACACTGTTAATGGACACATATTGCAAAATGACTTGTTTTTGCAAGATCTTTAACATAGCTATCAATCCTGTATTGAGACAACCCATTTAATACAATTAAAAAAAGAGAAACAAAGACATGGTGGGATTCCATCACTATTTAAAAATGTGTTTTCTAGAATTAAACTACTAAAAACTTGCATGTACAAAATAGCTGGTAAAAAATTCCTCTGAATTGTACAAGGGAGGTAAGGAAAACTTGACCAGATGTAAGTTATTTCAGAGGACATGGAGTATGTAGCACGGACAGAGAACAAAGTACAGAGACAATTTCCTCCAGCACGTTGAGTAAATAAGAAAAAGAATGCCAAGAAAAAGGGCACCTGGGTGGAACAGGAGCGTTAACCACCAGTATTTCCAAGTGAAGCTCAATTGGTCCGCACTCATACGGAGGGGCAAGCGCTACCCAGGACAGGGACAGTATATGTCCAGTGAAACTAAAATGGTGGTTGAAAGACTCCTTTTCCCGGCACTTTTGAATCTGTGGGTCAGACAGGTTTAATGGTCATTCTGCGGTACAGGACAGATATAGTCAATGTCCAGTTCAACTAAAATGGTGGTTGAAAGACTCCTTTTTCCGGCACTTTTTAAATGTGGGGGTCATGCAGGTTTGGGGCTCATGCTGTGGCCCAGGACAGGTATAGTCAATGTCCAGTGAAACTAAAATGGTGGTTGAAAGACTCCTTTTCCCGGCACTTTTGAATCTGTGGGTCAGACAGGTTTAATGGTCATTCTGCGGTACAGGACAGATATAGTCAATGTCCAGTTCAACTAAAATGGTGGTTGAAAGACTCCTTTTTCCGGCACTTTTTAATCTGGGGGTCATGCAGGTTTGGGGCTCATGCTGCGTTCCAGGACAGGGATATTCAATGTCCAGTTCAAGTAAGATGATGGTTCAAATCATACTGCCTTCTGGCACTTTTTAATTTGTGGGTGATGCAGGTTTAAGGGTCATGCTGTGGTACAAGACAGGGATAGTGAATGTTGTGTGTTTTTTTTTCTGTGGCTTTTATAACCTAAGTGTGTTGCCTAAGATGTAGCACGTATCCATTTGACTGTTGTGGATGTTAATTCCAGCTTCTCCAGCCTGTTTGGGTGTAAGATATGAAGGTGTTGTTGCTCTCCATAGACTTTAATGGTCATCGCTCATAATCGACTGCTCACTATTGACTATCTTGTCGATGATGGTCGACTATCGACTATCGCCCGATGTCGATGGTCAACATAGTCGCTCAACACTATTCATCACTAGTTATCACGCATTTACAGTTTTGGGGCACAAGGTGCTCCGCCCCACATGTCTGACCAAAGATATGTAAGGTAGCAGCTGGAAAAGTCTGCAACGGTTTATATATTCCAACCAGGTTCTTGGCATATTCCTGGAGAAGCGCAGAGGCATGTCAACAAGGTAAGGAGCCTTGATTAAATAAAAAGCCAATTAGATAGGTATCAACTGCATTAGGCAGTTGACACACGTTACATAGTTACATAGTTAGTAGGTTGAAAGAAGACACATGTCCATCGAGTTCAACCAAGGGTGGGGAAAATTGTGGGTGAGGGAGAGAGACAAGGACTTAAAGCCCAGGCTCTCCACTGGTTAATGCCCGAAACCACAAGGCAAGAACCAACCTGCTCAGTATGACCCTATATCTGACCCGAGCCGCCACCGGCCAGGATCCAGTATTTTACCTAGCTACGTACGCATTAATATTCTTTAGTTCAGGTAGGTATCTATGCCTTTCTTGAAACTCTCTACGTTCCTGCTGTGGACCAGCTCCTCAGGCAGGCTATTCCACAGATTTACAGTTCTTACAGTGAAGAACGCTCTTCTCCTCTGGAGATTAAATCTTTTTTTCTCTATGGCTTTTTTTCTCTATGGTTAGTATGGCCTCCAGCCATTACGGGACAGCTTTTTATTGGGAGTAGGCAAAGTGGGTGGGTGCCTACTCCCCATGGTCCACACCAGGATTTATCTGGCCTATATAAATAAGCTGACTAGGTGTGGCTACTACCTTGGACTAACCGTTTGGGCCTGAGAGGAGTTACACTGGAGGAAGCCAGTGTCTGCCATACAATTTTCTGTTTGGTTTCTTCAAGGTGTTTGTGAGTGGAACTAACCTGTGAGTAAGTGCTCAGACGAGCAGGCTTTTATTTATGTTGTGTACATTTTGCATCTTTGTACCTGTTTTTGCTAAAAAAAACAAACAAACAAAAAAAACGGGAGTACGCGTATTTGCACCCAAGACTGTCTCTGTCTCGATGTCTATAACGACTTACGATTCTGGAGCCGTAGTAGCTCACGGTATATATGATATAAAAATACAGGTTACTATAAATAATGGAAAAGTATACCTGGTTATCAGCCGTAAAGAGGACCAGTGTCCTACCTATTCCTAGAAATTCCCTCTTGTATGGAGTGCTTCAGTTCTTCAGGTCTCTATAGCTACAGACTTGTTCAATAGTCTGCCAGCAATGGTCGCTGTAGCTGCAGACCTGGTGGCTTCAGCAGCTCGTCACTGCAGGCCAGTAGTAGTCAGGAAAATTGCCCCTGAACTCAAAAATGAAACTGAGAAAACAGGACTGAGGTAAGATGAATCGATGTAGTGAGACAACCCCTTTAAAGAAGATGCTCCACAATTGTTATTTCACAGGGAACTATTTTTTACAAAATAAGATTTATCAGGGTACAGGGTAAGCTGCAAGCTTTATTAGCACAGCTATATAAGACTTCATATGAAGAAATCACATTATAGAACACAATTAGACAGTCACTAATACTCTATATCAGTATATAAAGCAAGTCCGTCAGTGGTGTAACTACCACCGTAGCGGCTGTTACAGAGCCCGTCACATCATTCCTAAGAATGCCCGGGCCCTCTGTTCCCGAGCGTGCAGAGGCATGTCCTGGGGATTAAGGGCCAATGCCCTCGAACCCTGGGTCTGTGTGGACAATTTAACTGTTTATGCATACTTGGGACGCTCAAACAATTAAATCACCTAGCAGAGCACCACCGGGGTGCTAGGTCTAAGGCCATGCGTCATCATGCAGGCGGCGCCACGCTTCATTAGGAGAAGCTGAGCCTGCTGCTCGCCAGGGGACGGGGTGAGTTTATTTTTTCATCTAAGGATGCCTTACCTATCAACCTATCTACCTACCTTGGGCCTACTCACCAATGTGCTTAGGGCCTACTTACCTGGGGCCCTGCCAACCACTTACATAAAGCTCCTATCCAAGGCCCAGTATGACTTCCTACCTACGTACCCACTCACTTGGGGTCTTGACAACTATCTGGAGCCTATTCTATGTATATACCCAAGGCCTTGCCTGGTTTATTTTAGTTAAATAGTACGGTTAAAAAAAAGACACATGTCCATCAAGCTCAACCAAGGGTGGGGAAAATGAGGATGAAGGGAGGGAGACAAGGAATTCAAGCCCAGCCTTCCCACTGGTGAATGTCCTGAAACCCACAAGGCAAGAACCAGTCTGCTCCTAAGAAGAGCCCATCTCTGACCCCAGAGCCGCCACCAGCCAGGATCCAGAATTTTACATGGCTACATACGTATTAGTATTCTTTTGTTTCAGGTAGATATCTAAGCCTTTCTTGAAACTCGCAACTGTTCCTGCTGTGACCATCACCTCAGGCAGGATATTCCACAGATTTACAGTTCTCACAGTGAAGAACGCTTTTCTCCTCTGGAGACTGAATCCTTTTATCTCCAACCGAAGGGAATGTCCCCTTGTCTTTTGAGGGAGCTTTACATGAAATAATTTTTCCCCATACTTTTTGTAGGGACTATTTATATACTTATATAAATTAATCATGTTCCACTGGAGCCGTCTTTTTCTCAAGACTAAATAAATTAAATTCTACTAACCTCTCCTCATAACTAAGATGCTCCATTCCCCTTATAAGTTTGGTTGCTCGTCTTTGCACTCTCTCTAGCTCCATTACATCTTTTCTTTAAACTGGAGCCCAGAACTGAACAGCATATTCCATGTGAAGTCACACCAATGCTTTATACAGTGGTAAAATTACATCCTTGTCCCGCGAGTCCATGCCTCTTTTAATACACGCCAATATCTTGCTTGCCTTAGAGGCAGCTGATACTGCATGCTGTTCTGTAGTCTATGATCTACAAGAACACCCATATCTTTCTCAACAAGCCATTCTCCCAGTTTTTCTCCCCCTAGGACATATGCAGATTATTCGTACCAGATGCAGAACCTTACATTTATCCACATTGAACATAATTTGTCTCATTAATAAATGTATTGAATAAAAGAGGAGTTAATACTGAGCCCTGGGGCACACCACTCATAACCGGGGAAACTCAGAGTAGGAGTCACCACTCTCTGAGTAAGATCCGATAGCCAGTTTTTAATCCAATTACACACTGTTATTTCTAACCCAATGGATCTGAATTTAACCAACAAACACTTATGTTGGACAGTGTCAAACACCTTTTCAAAGTCTAAAAACACAATATCCACAGCAGCCCCGCTAGCCAGACTTCTACTCACCTCTTCAGAAAAACAGACCAGGTTGGTCTGACAACTTCTGTCCTTCGTAAAACCATGCTGGCAATCACTTATAATATTGTATTCTGCCACATATATTTGTATATAGTCCCTTATGAGCCCCTCAAACAATTTTCCCTCAATAGATGTTAAACTTACTGGTCTATATTTACCTGGGCATGACATGTAGCCTTTTTTGAAGATGGGAACTACATTTGCCTTGCACCAGTCTATTGGCACTATACCAGTCACTAGAGAATCTCTAAATACCATATACAGGGGCACACTGATAACCGAGCTGAGCTCTTTAAGAACTCTTGGGTGTAAGCCATCTGAACCTGGAGCCTTGTTCGCATTCAGTTTATTTAACTTGGCTTGGACCATGTCTACATTCAGCCAATTAATTATAACAGATGATGTACTGACACTGCCTACATCTACACTGGGCCCACCCCCATCAGTTCTAGCACTGCACCTATTAGTACTGACACCACCTGTATCCACACTGGGCCCGCCCCCATCAGCTCAAGCACCACTCCTATTAGTACTGACACCACCTGCATCTACACTGAGCCCGCCCACATCAACTACTTTCTCCTCGTTATTATATACAGAGTTGAAGAACGTATTTAGTACCTCTGCCTTCTCCTGATCCCCAGTGACCAGCTCCCCATTACTGGTATTTAAGGGTCCTACATGCTTTGACTTTGGGTTTTTGGCATTTATATGTTTAAAGGATTTCTTTGGGTTTGTTTTACTGTCCTTGGCCACCTGCCTTTCATTTTGTATTTTACCTGCTTTGATCACTTTTTTACAAATTTTATTAAGTTCTTTGTAATTTTCAAAGGCTAATACTTACTATATTTTTTTATTATTTATTGTCCTTTTAACAGAAGGAAGAAGCCATGTTGGATTCAGTTTAAATCGTCTATACAGTTGTCTATACAGTTGTGCTCCAAAGTTTACATACCCCGGCAGAATTTTTGCTTTTTTGGCCTTTTTTTCAGAGAATATGAATGATAACACAAAAACTTTTTTTTCCACTCATGTTTCATGGTTGGGTGAAGCCATTTATTGTCAAACTACTGTATTTTCTCTTTTTAAATCATAATGACAACCAAAAACATCCAAATGACCCTGATCAAAAGTTTACATACCCCAGTTCTTAATACCGTGTATTGCCTCCTCTAACATCAATGATAGCTTGAAGGCTTTTGTGGTAGTTGCGGATGAGGCTCTTTATTTTCTCAGATGGTAAAGCTGCCCATTCTTCTTGGCAAAAAGCCTCCAGTTCCTCTAAATTCCTGGGCTATCTTGCATGAACTGTGCTTTGCTTGAGATCTTGAGGTCAGGAGACTGAGACGGCCACTCCAGAACCTTCATTTTGTTCTGCTGTAGCCAATGACAGGTGGACTTGGCCTTGTGTTTTGGATCGTTGTCAAGTTGGAATGTCCAAGTACATCCCATGTACAGCTTCTGGGCTGATGAGTGCAAATTTGCCTCCAGTATTTGCTGATAACATACTGCATTCACCTTTCCTTCAACTTTGACCAAGTTTCCTGTGCCTTGGTAGCTCACACATACCCAAAACATCAGCGATCCGCCTCCATGTTTTTTAGTAAGAATGGTGTTCCTTTCATCATAGGCCTTGTTGACACCTCTCCAAATTTAACGTTTATGGTTGTGGCCAAAAAGTTTGATTTTGGTCTCATCACTCCAAATGACCTTGTTCCAGGAGTTTTGAGGCTTGTCTCTGTGCTGTTTGCGTATTGTAGGTGAGATACTTTATGGCATTTGAGCAGTAATGGCTTTCTTCTGGCGACTCGACCATGCAGCCCATTATTCTTCAAGTGCCTCCTTATTGTGCATCTTGAAACAGCTGCACCGCTATTTTTCAGAGAGCGATGTATTTCAGCTGATGGTATTTGTGGGTTTTTCTTTGCATCCTGAACAATTTTCCTGGCAGTTGTGGTCGAAATTTTTGTTGGTCTACCGGACTGTGGTTTGGTTTTTACAAAGCCACTGATTTTCCATTTGTTAATCACAGTTTTAACACTGCTGACTGACAATATCAATTCCTTGGATGTCTTTTTGTATCCCTTTACATACAGACACCCTCCTCCTCCCTTTCTGTTTGCCCTGTCCTTCCTAAATAGATTAAAACCTTGAAGGTTGACAACCTGGTCATGCAAGGAGTTCAGCCATGTTTCAGCAACACCAACCACATCAATCTGCTGCTCTAGAACTAGCGCCTCAAACTCCCCCATTTTGCTTGTTAGACTTCTGGCATTTGTGAATAGATATTTTAAGTTTCCTTCCAGTTTTACACTTTCCGTCAACAGTCTGGGATTATATCTAACACGTTCATTAGATGGCATGGGATCATACATTACCCGTTCAGTAGATGGCATGGGATTAAACTTTACCCTTTCAGATGACGGCATGCAATTATACATCACTCCTTAGGTAAATGGCATGGGATTATACATTACACCTTTAGTAGAGGGCATGGGATTATATATTACACATTTAGTAGATAGCATGAGATTACATGAGATATTGTGGGCACCTATATCTTCAATGCTGGTTTGCAACACATGGATCTCCTTATTCACTGGTCTAGTCCACCTCCCACAGTCCACTTCTCCACCCACCAATATAGTCTGCCCCCTCTCTAACCTGTTTACCCCTTCATTTTCTATATTGTCCTCCCTCCTCATCCCTAGTTTAAATACTCCCGCACCCCTTCTAGAATTCTCTCCCCAAGCACAGCAGACCTCTTTCAATTCAAATGCAATTTATCTGTAGAAAACAGATTGTACCCTAATGAAAAATCAGCCCAGTGCTCTAGGAACTCAAACCCTTCTGTCCTTCACCAAGACTTCGCCATGCATTTAACTCCCTGAGCTCGCACTGTCTTTCCTGCGTAGAGCATGGCACCGGAAGTATTCCGGAGAACACAACCTTCCATTCAGCTTGGAGCCTAGTTTTTTAAAATTATTCTTAAGGATCCTCCACCTACCGTGTATTCGGTCATTGGTTCCAACATGGACTACGACAGCTGGGTCATCGCCAGCCCCTCCCAGTAATTTATCCATATGGTCCACCACATGCCGAACCCTGGCACCAGGGAGACCGCAAACCATTCGGTTCAGGCGGTCCTGCCGACAAATTATTTTATCCGTCTTCCTGATTATGCTGGATCCATTTCTTTAATAAAATGGTCAAAGAGGGATGGTTTCAGGGATTATTTATTTAAATAGAGAGTTTTTGTGATGTTTTATAATTTTTTTTCCAGCGTCAGTAAAAGAGGTGTCCGGTAGATGTCTCGCTATTACTAGCTCTGGGGCTTGGTGTCAGCTCAAGGCTAACACCAAGTCCAAGCGCTAGTAATACAAAGGTGTCTGTCAAACACCTCTATTACTAACACTGGGATAAAATGGTAAAAGAAACACAATTTAAATAAACTCTCCCCGACACCAGCCCTCACTGACCACTTTATTAAAGAAATACACTCACCGGCCACTTTATTAGGTACACCTGTCCAACTGCTCGTTAACACTTAATTTCTAATCAGCCAATCACATGGCGGCAACTCAGTGCATTTAGGCATGTAGACATGGTTAAGACAATCTCCTGCAGTTCAAACCGAGCATCAGTATGGGGAAGAAAGGTGATTTGAGTGCCTTTGAACGTGGCCTGGTTGTTGGTGCCAGAAGGGCTGGTCTGAGTATTTC
Organism: Phyllomedusa bahiana; assembly: GCA_025379985.1. Classification (NCBI taxonomy): domain Eukaryota; kingdom Metazoa; phylum Chordata; class Amphibia; order Anura; family Hylidae; genus Phyllomedusa; species Phyllomedusa bahiana. Next base: position 28,687 of record JAODAL010017476.1, read on the forward strand.
AGAAACTGCTGATCTCCTGGGATTTTCACGCACAACCATCTCTAGGGTTTACAGAGAATGGTCCGAAAAAGAAAAAACATCCAGTGAGCGGCAGTCCTGTGGGCGGAAATGCCTTGTTGATGCCAGAGGTCAAAGGAGAATGGGCAGACTGGTTCGAGCTGATAGAAAGGCAACAGTGACTCAAATAGCCACCCGTTACAACCAAGGTAGACAGAAGAGCATCTCTGAACGCACAGTACGGCGAACTTTGAGGCAGATGGGCTACAGCAGCAGAAGACCACACCGGGTGCCACTCCTTTCAGCTAAGAACAGGAAACTGAGGCTCCAATTTGCCCAAGCTCATCGAAATTGGACAGTAGAAGATTGGAAAAACGTTGCCTGGTCTGATGAGTCCCGATTTCTGCTGCGACATTCGGATGGTAGGGTCAGAATTTGGCGTCAACAACATGAAAGCATGGATCCATCCTGCCTTGTATCAACGGTTCAGGCTGGTGGTGGTGGTGTCATGGTGTGGGGAATATTTTCCTGGCACTCTTTGGGCCCCTTGGTACCAATTGAGCATCGTTGCAATGCCACAGCCTACCTGAGTATTGTTGCTGACCATGTCCATCCCTTTATGATCACAATGTACCCAACATCTGATGGCTACTTTCAGCAGGATAATGCGCCATGTCATAAAGCTGGAATCATCTCAGACTGGTTTCTTGAACATGAGGAATGCTTCCAGCACCTTGTTGAATCTATGCCACGAAGAATTGAGGCAGTTCTGAAGGCAAAAGGGGGTCCAACCCGTTACTAGCATAGTGTACCTAATAAAGTGGCCGGTGAGTGTAGATCCAACACTGGTCCAACACAGTCCAATAAATAAATCACAGTCCAACGGGGAAATCTGTAAAATAAAAAAAAATAAAAAACCCTAAAAAAAGCATGACAGTACTACAATAGATCCCTTGCATCTCCTGAAGATCATGCATCATGCCTGCGGCTGATCTTCTGGGTGCAGGGGAAGGAGTTCAGACCACACAATAATATTCTGAGAGGTACAGGCCATAATCGTAGAACAATCTCCAGGTGGTTAGTCTTTGGTTCCTCACCACTCACCTAGAAGACTGTGCCTTTAAGCTGTGGCCTCCCGCTTTCCCACCCCTGGAAAGTTTGTACAGAGGTGGGGGACAGTGAGGAAGGTGCAGAAAAGTGAAGATTCTAAGATTTGTGTGCAAATGCTGCAGGGATGAGCGGTGGTCGAGAGAAGTCATCATGGTGATCTGGAACGGATGGAGAAGAAAATGAAAGAGAACGACACATCAGAGAAGACGTCATCTCTGAGTCACTGGATGTAGCTGCACCTTTAATCAATTATACATCTGCAGAGCCAGTAAACACTGGTAATTACCACTATATGGTTGTAATACCCTTTTTTCCCCGAACATAAGACAGTGTCTTATATTATTTTTTGCGCCTAAAGACGCAGTAGGTCTTATTTTCAGGGGATGTCTTATTTTTCCATGAACAAGAATTCACAAAAAATCAACATTAATACAGGCAGTCCCCAGGTTACAGACGGGTTAGGGACTGCAAGTTCGTACTTAAGTTGAATTTGTATGTTAGTCGGAACAGGTACATTTAGTAGATGTATGGTTTGGCATGCTGGCACTTGTAGTTCCACAACTACAAATTACAACATTTCACACCAAACATGTAGTACCAGGGGCAATATTATATCAGTAATACACATATGTAACACTGTCCCACAGAACTGACATTGTCTGCACTATAAATATGTAATACTGACCCACAATGCTGTTCAATATTACATAAGTGCAGACTGATTGTCAGCTCAATGGGTCAGTATTGTATATGTATATTACTTATATGATACTGACTCTCAGAGCTGCAGTTCTATAATATTGAACAGCATTAGGGGGTCAGTAATATACATTTATTGTGCAGACTGATTTAATACTGACCCCCCAATGCTGTTCAGTATTATAGTACTTCAGACTGATTGTCAGCTCTGTGGGTCAGTATCATATAAGTAATATACAATACTGACCCACTGCGTTAATAATCAGTCTGCAGTTATGTAATACGGTGTGACATAAGTTACAATAGAGCATACATAACTGTCGGCCTGCCTATTAAAGACAACTGATGAGGCTGCCCTGTGCAGTGTGAGGTTTACCATGTAGGGGAGGAGAACATTGTGTCTGCTTAGGGACCTTCACTGCAGCCTTGGCCTTCCTCATCCTCCACTAAAGCCCCAGCAAGATCATGATACCTCAAGATATAGGAGAGACAGTGATTATACTGCTCTCCTGACAGGTCTGTGCAGCATCCCTCGGCTCAGAGCCAGCAGTGGACCTGCACTGTGTGAGCAGAGATTAGATATACTAACAGGTAGGAGGGGGGAAGAGGAGGAGTTACCGTTTGTAACTATGGTATCTAAATGATCTGATAACACTAATGTATGTGTTGTAGGAATCTGCATCAATGACTTCCGCAAGGTCTTATTTTCAGGGGAGGCTTTATATTGCTAAGCTTGAAAAAAATTGCAGTAGGTCTTGTTTTTGGGGAAACACGGTGTATAGTCTGTGGCGCCTATGTACAACTGTTAGCTACCACTATATGGTCACTGTAAGGTGGTAATATTGTTTTTTGTTTATTGAACTTTATATAGTGGAGAATGGTTTTATTTAGTGATATATATGGTGAGGTATTTTGTCTTTGTATTATCTAGTAACTGCATGACTATTATTAGAGGTGCTGGTAAATGTCTGTGGTTGAGGAGGGGCTGGCAAGGAGGAGGGCATCCAAAAGTTTGCTATAGGGCCCAGCATTTTATAGTTACGCTCCTTAACTGCGCTTAAAGGGGTTGTGCGAGAAACCAAAAAAATAAGAACATGTAGTGAGGTAATAGTAAAGATAAGCAGTAACTATCTGCCACAATCCAGTGTGTGAACTACTTACAAACACTGTTATATCACATATTATTGGTTTGTTGGATCTTTCTCACCACTGGACTAGTGGGTGGAGCTACAGTTGCTAGCCTAAAACTAAATTTCCCACAAAAGCCTAATTACCCCACAGCTGAGCTGTAGATTTTGTATATTATACTCAGAGAGAGTGAGTGAGTGTGTGTGTGTGTCCCTCAGTCTCCTTTCTACTCTGCAGAGCCATCCCTCATAAAGCAAGTCTGTCAGACTGAGCGCAGCACATGCCTAGCTATGTCAGTCAGCATAACCAGGAAGTAACTCAGAGTCTATCCTACTTCCTGTAGGTCAGGTTTCTGCTGAGGAAGTAGCGGAAGTAGCCCGAGTGCCATCTTGTTCTTCTATAATGATTATCCCCTAGACAAAACGAGCAGACTTTTCAAATTAAAGATATTTAGGCGTTTTTTCATTAAGACATGCAGTTTATGTTTTTCAGTTTTCTTCTTTTGCCAGAGAACCCATTTAACCCCTTAAGGACCCAGCCTGTTTTGACCTTCCTGACACAGCCCTATTTTTGAAATCTGTCATGTGTCAATTTTATGGTGAGACTAACTTTTGACTCTTTTTACTCTATCATGTGATTCAGAGATTGTTTTCTCTGTGACACAATAGCTTTAAGTTAGTAAGAAATTTTTATCCATGACAATCCTTGTTTGTTTGTGAAAAAAATATCCAAAAATTTATGTAAAAATTTGGAAAAATTAGCGATTTTGAAAGTTGCAAAATTTCTGCGTCCCAAACAGATAAAAAATTAATTTCAAAATTTAGTTTATAACAGCATTTTCCCATATGCCCACTATGGGTTTGGCATCTTTTTTTAAAATGTTTTTTTTTTTTTTTAAACGACATTAGAGGGCTTAGAAAATTTATTTGAAATTTTCCCTCACATTTTCAAAAAAATTAGCAATTTTACATTTTTTTAGGGACCCCCCAGTTCTGAGGGGCTTTGGGGGGCCTGTTGTTAGACCCCCCCCAAATAATGACGCCATCTGAAAAACCCTAGCCCCTTTTAACCCGTATTAAAAAACACTATTTGGGGAGTTTGTTTCCCCCTAAAAAAATACGGAAAATGTGACTAGGAAAAGGGAAACTTAAAAACCCAATTTCCCCCCGGGGGTTGCCTTTTTTTAGAGATACCCCAATATTGGGGCCCCTAGGAAATTTTTTGGGCTCAACCCTAACCCCCAAAATTAGGAGGAGCACCTACTAAATCTGGGGTCTCTTTTTTAAATTTCGATTTTTTTGGGCCCATTTCGGGTTTGGGGGACCCCTAAGGTCCCAAAAATTTAAAAAAACACCCCTAAAAAAGACCGCCAATTTTGGGAAAACTTTTCCCCTTAAAAGGAATTTATCCAGGGGTGCTTGGTATATAGACCCCCAGGTGATTCACAAATTTTTTTTAGCATAAGGCTGTAAAAATTAAAAAAAAATTTTTTTTTTCCAATAATCTGAAATTTTTAGCTTAAAATTTTTTTCCTATTTACAAAGGAACCTTTGGAAAAAAAAACCCCTTTAAAACTTTTTTAAAGCAATTTTTCCAAGTTGGGAAATTTCCCAAACCATGGGGGGGTGTAAACCCCTGTTTGGGCCTTTGGAAGTGGGGTATAAGGGAGGGAGGGGTTTTGGCTTTTGTAAAACGTTTTTGGTGGGGCATGTCGCTTTGCAAACCCCCCAAAAAGTACAGAACGGGCGAAACCTTCCAGAAGTCCCCCCATTTTGGATTAAAACACCCATCGGGCCTCTTTCTGGGGATCTTTTCTGCTTTTAGGAACAAGGCTTCCATTTTTTTTTTTTAGCGTTGGGCAATAAAAAGGGGGGGGAAAATTTGCAGTTGGGGGTCATTGTTTTTTGAGTTTCAATTTTACAGCATTCCCCGTGCTTTTGAAATGATGTGAAACTTTTATTGGGGGGGTTGGAAACCCAATTTCAATGATATAGTTTTTAAAATGTTTTTTCTGTTTTTTTTATTTTTTAAAACCGTAGAAATAAGTCTAAAAAAAATTGCGTTTTTTATTTGCCTATTTGAACCCAAAAATTTTTTTTATTTTGCAGTGTAAAGAGTGTGTATGGGCTTGTTTTTTGCGGGATGAGTTGAAGTTTTTTTTGGTACCTTTTTGGGGGCATATGAGCTTTTGTGGATGTTTTAAAACAAAATACGGGCAATTTTGGGTAGTGTTTTTTATTTTTTTTTTTTATAGCGATCACTGTAGGGGAAATAAGGGCCATGGGTAGTTTTACCCACGGGTTTTCAATTATAAATTACACCAAAACCCCAAAATTTGTTTTTTTTTTTATTTTTTTACTGCTTTTATAAAATTTAAAAACCTTTTTTCCCCCCGGGAAAAAAACATTTTTGCTTCGCCATTTCTGAGACCCATAATTTTTTTAAATTTTTCTGTGTTTGGAGCGTGTAGGGACTTGTTTTTTTGCGAAAAAAGGACTTTTTTTATTGTATCTTTTTTTGGGGGGACAAGGCTTTTTGATGTTTTTTAAATCCTTTTTTGGGGGCCAAAAGGGGGAAAAATTTTGCAATTTCCCAGTAGTGGGTTTTTTATTTTTATCAGGGCTCACCGTGCAGTACCGCGTTTGTTAGCTTTTCCTTTGGGTCGCTAGTTATGGGCGTACCCCTTTTTTTATAGTTTTTTTTATGTTGAAGCACTTTAAAAAAAAAAGAAAAATGTTTTTTGTGGTAAAAACCCAAAATTTATGAAACGTAACCTTTTGAGGGGCTATACATTTTTTATTTTTCCGTATTCAGGGGGCTGTTAAGGGTTTTTTTTTTTCGGGATGAAAATGCTTTTTAAATTTGGTTTCAACTTTGGGCTTGCTAGAGTTTTTTATCGCTTTTTTTTTCCATTTTTTTGTGCTCGGGATGAAAAAATTCATAAATTTTTGTGATTGTTTTTTTTTTTTAAGCCCTTCAAGTACGGGGTTTAAATTAAAAATGACAGTTTTTAGGGCAGGTCGTTAAAGCACCCCCGGCGATACCCAAAAATGGGTACTTTTTATTTAAATTTTTTAAAATTTTTTTGGGGAATTGGCTTTTTTAAAAAGGGGGAAAAAAGGGGGTGTACGTTTTTTTTTTTTCCGTTTTTTGGGGTTTTTTATTTTTTTTTTACTTTTTTTCACTTTTTCCCCGTTTTTTTTTTTCATTTCCCCTAGGGGATTTGAATGAGAGTTCTTTGTTTTCCATTCAATAGGAAAACAGTAATAGCTTTTGCTATGACTGGGTTCCCCAGGGCAATTTTTCCCTTTACCCATGCCGGGGCATGCCCACAGGGCCACGGCCCGGGGATCGTGACGTCACAGACAATCCGGAAAAGGGTTTTTATGCCTCCGGCTGTCTGTCAGAGGGAAGGAGCTGCACGGATCGAGCATCCGTGCGCTGCCTTTCCGGGGCCCACAGAAGCAGGGGAGCGTTTTCCCCCTGCGTCCCCTTAATTTTTTTGCGACCCCATGGTCCCCGATAATTAAGGGGTTTTAAAAACCCCCCACCCACGGGCGATCCGGGGGGGGCCGAAAGGTTTCGGGATTTTAGCTGTAAAAATACAAGGGTGAAAACCCCCGCCGTTTGCGCAAACTCTAAATTTAGAGTTCGCCGATCCCCCAGGGGCGATCCTTTCCCTCCAGGTCCGTTAACCCCCCAAAAAAAAAATGGAATATGGTTTTCAAACCCCAAAGGGCGTTAAGGGGTTAATGTATGACCATAAACCAAAGGGTTTTTTTTTTTCACCAAAAGGGCAAAAAAAATGTTGGGTTTCCCCTTTCCCTTTTAAAAAAAAGAAAAGCCCACCCCTGGTCACAGAAAAAAAAAATTCCCCTTTAAAAGGGCCCAAAAATAAGAATTTAAAATTTAAAAATTTTCTGAAAATAAAAAATAATGAAAATCAGATATTTCACTTTTAAATGTGGTCCAAAACCCCAAAAAATTAAAAAAAATAATGAAAATGGCCTGGACAAAAAATTGTTTGGGACCCGCAAAAGGGGAAAAGTTGAAAAATTTAAATTTTACCCTTTGGGATTAAGGGGAGTTTTGGGTTTAAAACAAGTTTAAAGAATTGAATTCAAAAAAGGGGGCTCTATTTTACTGCCCTCAAGTTTTCGCTTATTTGGAAACTGTGATAATGGCTTTATTAGATGTGCCTAGGATGCTGTTGGCCATCAGCAAAGCAAATATGAAAGCAAATATAGGAAAAAATTCTGTCTTCAATAAAAAAATTAAAAAAAAAAACTTGATTGCATATAAAGATTAGATTAGCGCTGTTTATTAACATGCTGTTACCTACTTTTATATCTTTATATGGAATAAAGTTACGGTATCCATATTTTATTGAAAAGATGACAGTGTCCTATAATTAGCAGGGGTCTTTAAACTTGTAGTCAGTCAGTTTGCCTATTTAAAAGGTGAAGAATAGTCAGTGTGCTGTTTGGTATCATGGTGTACACCACACTGAACATGGAACAAAAGAAGGTGAAGAAGGAGTTGTCTCAGGAGATTAAAAAGAAAATTATAGACAAGCAATGAGGTGAACTCCAAGGTCAAAGTAAATCAGTGTCCTATAGTATCCCACCATCTTTCACTGTCTTTGCGAACATGGATTTAATAGAAGACAAAACGGAAAACATTGAAAGCCAGTCATATAGATTGGAATTTGCCAAAACACATGTTGACAAGCCATAAAGCCTTTGGGAAAGTTACATTTGGACAGATGAGACAAAACGGGGGCTTTTTGGCAAGTCACATCAGCTCTATCTTTACAGAAGCAAAAATGAAGACTAGAAAAGTACATTGCACCTACTGTGAAACATGGAAGAGGCTTGGTTTTGTTTTGGGGCATCTTTGCTGCCTATGGCACAGGGTGTCAGAAAGTGTTTGCAAGGTACAAAAAAATCTCAAGAATATCAAGGCATTCTGGAGCGAAATATGCTGTCCAGTGTCAGAAAGCTTGGTTTCAGTCACAAATCCTCCAAAAGAAATGACCTAAAACAAACAGCTAAAAACATCCAAGAACTGTCTAGGAGCAAAGCATTGGACTATTCTTTAGTAGTCTTCTATTAATCCTGTTTGAACATATATGGAAAGAGCTGAAACCTGCAGTCTGGAGAAGGTACCTTCACACCTGAAGTAGTTTGCTCATGAGGATGGGCACAAAATACCTGTAGAAAGGTGCAGAAGTCTCATTGAGAGTTACAGAAATTGTTTGCAGTGATTTCCTCAAAAGGTTGTGCAACAAATTTAAGAGTCCCATCATTTTTGTCCAGGCCAGTTGCATTAGTTAGTTTTTTACACAGTTATGTTCGGACCACAGTATCTGATTTTCAGTACATTTTTATTTATTTATTTTCTTTGTTAGTTCCAAGTTAGTCAAATGACCATTGTGGGTTTCTCTCTCTGTAACAGAAGGGTGCCACAATTTTGACCATGTGTGAATTAAAAAAATAAAATAAATAAAAATAAAATTATAGTGGAGTAAAGTAAAGCAGAAGTTAGTTTAAGGTTACCAAGAATCTAATTCTGCATTTAGCTGTCAGCTTACGATGTTGAAAGGTAATGAGAACCATCATTTGAGATACGGGGTTTTGTGCACTTTAATACAGTAGACTGTATATTGTGGTACCATGAGGTCCTTAATACTGGAACAGAATAAAGCATGCAAAATGTGCAGCCAATTCATAGTTTCATAGTTTGTAAGGCCGAAAAAAGACAAGACGTCCATCCAGTTCAGCCTGCTGTGCTAAGGTGTTGATCCAGAGGAAGGCAAAAACCCCCAATGAGGTAAAAAGCCAATAGTCCTCATTTAGGGAAAAATTCCTTCCCGACTCAATCTGGCAATCAAAAAATCCCTGGATCAATGACCCCTTTCCTGAATCATAGACACTATAATTTGTTAATATTACGCTCCAGAAATGCATCTAAACCATTTTTTGAACGCCTTTATTGAATTCACCATGCAAGTCCCCTCTGCAGAAAATTCCATATTCCTTTGTTTCTTACAGTAAAAAAATCCCTTTCTTGTTTATGTAGAAATTTTTTGTTCCTCAAGACTAGAGGATGCCCCCTTGTTCTATATACAGCCGGGTATAATTAAATCTTGGGAGGATTCTTATTAAACCTTTTTTATATTTTACCCAAATTTTTATAATTTATTTTTGGCCACCCGAACCCTTGGCCAAATCCTGCTCCTTGACACTGCCTTTGCTACCAAAATGGAAATTTAACTGTCCCACCAAAAGATTCCCAAAGTCCTTCATTCCTTTCACTTTTTACCCAGTTTGTTTTTTTTTTTTTCCCTTTTATTCATGTAAGGATTTTTCCTCCCATGTGCATTACCTGCATTTACTGTATAAACCTCATCTGCATTCCCGCCCAGGCCTCCAACTTACCAGATCCTTTGTTAATAAAAACATATCCCTTTTTGGGGTTTAAATTCTTACAGACTTAGTATCGTCGCAAAGATCGATATTTTTATTTGGTAATCCCTCTGTAAGTCATTAATAAAAATGTTAAAGGATAGGCCCATAAGACCTTGTGGTACCCCACTATACAGCGTTTCAGTTGAGTATGTACCGTTAATTCTCCCCTTTGTTTTATCAGGAGCCAGTTGCTTACCCATTGCACACATTTTTCCCCAGTCCAAGCATTCTCATTTATTTCCCAAAACCTTTTATGTGGAAACCGTATCAAATGCTTTAAAAAATCTAGATATGACATCCAGTTGCCTCACCCCGATCCAGTCTAGCAGGACTTTTCATAGAATTGATGAATTTTTAAAATTGAGTGTCATGGAGTAGTTTAGCATAAGCCAAACATATTTATAACCTATAATGGACTGAATATATTCCAAAAGGACATAAAGTTACACATATCCAGGGTATACAAATGCAATGTGAGCATAGCATGACTGAAGAAATGAGCCACATGGTGTACTTTTGGAATAATGATAAAATTTTAAGTCTAATCTACAAAAGAAAAAAAATAACTGCAATTAGACACACAAGAAAGTGCCAAAAATACAAAGATCATGTTTATTAAGACCCTTGAGGAAGCCACAGCTTTGTAGCAATATAAGTTGGCTTCTTGCAGAGGATCTTAACTGTTATATACTACAGGCAGTCCCCGACTTATACCATTCCGACTTACATCTGTCCCCTAGTTACAAACGGAGACTTATGGGGCATGCTGGCATGTGTAGTTCCATGTTCCACAGCAGATGTAGCTGTGAAATGACAAGTTCCAGCGTGCCACAGCAGCACAAGGTGAAAATGAGGTGAAATCTTCTTAACAAGGGGCACAGGCAGCAAAACAAATGTAAAAACCCTTCCGTACCAGAAACTTAAAAAAAAAATGTGTGTGTGCTGGAGTTATATTTAATAAATATATCCGTTTTCCGACTCACATACAAATTCAACTTAACAAACCTACTATCCCATTCGTAACCTGGGGACTGCCGTATTCTTTATGAATTTGACTTTTGCCATTACCTTCTTTTCCTTTCCATTTTCTTTATTTATGGCACCTTTTTGCATATCACTTATTACATTATTAACAAGAGGTCACTGGATATGTATTGGATATATTTTGTGTATCACTAGATTTTTTTTCTTTTTTTTGCACTCTATAGATCGATCTTTTGATTTTGTACATGGTGTTTCTTGATATTGTTGTTTGGTATTCTGTTTAGGCATGCTGCTGGTTTTAGATTATAATTCATCTCTATATTTGTATTAGGCCTAGTTCACACCTCCATTGCAGAGGTGAGACTGGACCCATTTTTTCAATGGACTGTAATTGCTTCTGACAGATCCCATTGACTAATGTCCATCATTTAAAAAAAAAAACAAAAAAAAAAAACAGTGCAGCATGTTGCGCTATATTTTCTATGATTTTTGACAGAATCCGTGACATAAGTTGCAATCCTCCAACGCAGAATGTGAACCTGCCCTTAGCTGGGATTTGGCCTTGTTTAATTTTAACAGGCCTGAGTATTTGGCATAGCCTTTTTTTTGGCTTTTCTGAAGGTTTTTAATCCTTTTCTTTATAGTTTATTGTTCCAATAAAAATTATCTTTGTATTATTTTTGAGTGTGCGCTTTGTGTTTTTTTTGCAGCTTTTTTGTAGATTATCCTTTGACAGATTGCAAGCACCAATTTATATTATGGTGTCTGTCATTTCTTTCCTGTTGTAAAATGTTAAGTAAAAATGGAGTTTCATTCTAAACATTTCTCTAGTTTTATAAAACCGTTAAAGGGGTTGTTTTAAAGACTTCTTTTGAAAAAGTCAGCCACTCACCGCAGTTTCGGCATTTCTCAACCCCCGTCAGGTACAGCTGCGGCCATTGTACACACCTTACCTGTAATGGCCTTGTAGTGTTACATGCTGGCAATTCCAATAGTCATCAATGTAAGACACGAATATGCTGGGACCACCAGCATGGAACTTCTGTGATGTTCATATGCCCTAATAGTGCAGAATGGGACAGAAGTTGTCATTGGTAGACTACCCCTTCAATAAGTATAAATATATATTGAAATAAAAGTAGGACTGGGTGTAATAACAGAGCACATAACTGACATGTGAAAAGCATAATACAACAGATTTAAAATAAAAGAAAAATTCTACTGAACCACAGTTTTAGATTTTTTTTTTAAGTTACAAACCATTTGCTGCAGACAATACACGATGAATTTTTTTTTCTCGTCATGCTCAGGGATCAATCCGGCCCTTTGCTGCCATAACATAAAATCATGAAATATTAATAATACCAACACAAGGGTGCAACAAAGCACTGTACCCCATTATTCACTGCTAAAAGCTCTTCAAAGTGAACTTTGTGAGATCCTGGAGAAATCCTCAGGGAGGTCAACACTGTACGGTTTAAAAAAGAAGACTGAAGGACTTTAAAACAGTCTGTGTTCTGGCCATCATAGCTCAGAGTGAGTGAAGTCAGTCCGTGGAGGTTCGCTAGGTTTCATGAAGATGCCTTCCATGGCTTTCCAGTAGTTATGCTGACCTGCATACGTCATGCCATGCACTTCTCTCTGTCCATTTATAGGACGCCCGTATTGTTCGCCTGTGACGGACAGCAGTGCGTTCGTTGACGCGTGTCTGAACCTCACCTCTTCGTCCCGCTGCCAGAATTCTCCATTGCAGAGTACAGTCCAGTCATCTAAGATATCGCCTTCCCCATCATCTCCAAATGCACTGACCTCCTGCACAATGATTAAGATAGAAACATGTCAGTGTTCACAACATTCTGAGGTTTTCTAGTAACAAAAGTCCTAAAAGCTTCCGCATAGCCTAAAGCACATCACACCAATACCTATAAAGAGAACGGAGATGCTTTACAGCAGTGCTCTGTAATTTATGGCGTTCCAGCTGTTGCAAAATATACAACTCCCATGGCATGCTGAGTTGTGTTTTTGCAACAGCTGGAGAGTCAAAGGTTGGGAAATTCTGCTCTGAAGACATACAGCAGAACAGTGAGGTCCATAAATATTTGGATAGAGACGACATTTTTCTAATTTTGGTTCAGTACATTACCACACTTAATCTTGAACACAATTCTGATACAGATGAGACTTTCAGCTTTAATTCAGTGGGTTGAACAAAATGATTGCATAAACATGCAAAGAACTAAAGTATTTTTTTTAAACACAATCCCTGCATTTCAGGGGCTCAAAAGTAATTGGACAAATTAAATAATTGTAAATAAAATGTTAATTTCTAATACTTGGTTGAAAACCCTTTGTTGGCAATGTATTGAACTCATGGACATCACCAGACGCTGTTTCCTCCTTTTTAATGCTCTCCAGGCTTTCTGCAGGTTTTCATTGCTGTTTGTTTGTGGCCTTTGTCTGAAGTTTAGTCTTTACAAGTGAAATACATTCTCAATTGGTTAAACTACTTGCCAATCAAGGATATTCCACTCTTTGCTTTAATAAACTCCGGGTTGCTTTGGGTTATGGTTTGTCATTGTCCATCTGTTATGAAACGCCAACCAATCAGTTTGGCTGCATTTGGCTGGATCTGAGCACACAGTATGTCTCTGGATACCTCAAATTTCATCTGGCTGCTTCGGTCCTGTGTCACATTAATAAACACTAGTGACCCAGTGCCACTGGCAGCCATGCATGTCCAAGTAATTACACTGCCTCCACCGTGTATTACAGATTATGTGGTATGCTTTGTATCATAAGCTGTACCACACCTTTTCCGTACTTTTTTCTTTCTATCATTCTGGTAGAGGTTGATCTTGGTTTCATCTGTCCAAAGAATGTTCTTCCAGAACTGTGCTGGATTTCTTAGATTTTTGTTTAGCAAAGACCAATCTAGCCTTTTTACTATTGAGACTTATGAGTGGCTTGCACCGTACAGTGAACCCTCTGTATTTACTTTCATGCAGTCATCTCTTTATGGTAGATTTGGATATTGATACGCCTACATCCAAGAGAGTGGTGTTCACTTGGTTGGCTGTTTTTCTTTTCACCATGGAAATTATTCTGTGATCATCCACCACTGTTGTCTTCTGTGGGCGTCCAGGTCTTTTTGCATTGATGAGTTCACCAGTGGTTTATTTCTTAAGATGTACCAAACTGTAGATTTTGCCATTGCTAATATTATAGCAATTTCTCGGATGTTTTTTTTCTGTTTTTCGCAGTGTAAAGATGACTTGTTTCACCTGCATGGAGAGCTCTTTTGACTGCATGTTTTTTCATAGTAATATCTTCCAAATGCAAGCACCACACCTCAGATCAACTCCAGGCCTTTTATCTGCTTAATTGAAAATGACATAACGTAGGAATTGCCCACACCTGCCCATGAAACAGCCTTTGGGTGCTTTCACACGGTGCCGTTTTTTGTGCAGCAATGTATGGCAGTAATTGCTGTGCCTTCCTGCACAAAAAAAAGTGTAAAAAAATGCACCTTGTGAAGGCACCCTTTGAGTCTACTGTCCAATTACTTCTGGTCCCTTTAAAAACAGGGTGCCAACATGTTAAGGGGCTGAAACGCCTAAACCCTTCATCCAATTTTCATGTGGTTATACTCAAATGAAAGCTGAAAGTCTGGACTTAATGTCCATGTCCATTATATAACTTCAATATATGTTTCAGTAAACAGTTAAAATACAACATTTGTGTCAGTGTCCAAATATATATGGACGTAAGGGTATATTCACATGGTGTAATTGCGTCGCATATAGTACGCGCCGCAATACACCGGGTGTTTTGGGAGTCGCGCTGATCAGCGGGTATTGTCAAAGCATGGGGGAATACGCGCATTACTCGCGATGCGTAATCGCCACGACATGTCACTTATCTCCCCGAGCGTATCACACGATCATATGTTACGCATAGTAATAAATAGTGCTCTACGAGAGCTATAGATTACTTAAATGCGGCGCGCATCTCACCGCGTATTAAGCGCAATACGCCCACAATTCCGCCTTAAAATAAACCGTGTGAACATACCGTTACTGTATTTCCAAACATTTCTTTCTGGAAAACTACACACAATACTGTGAAACAAGGTTTAAGAAAACACTTCAACTGCTAAGCTGCTTTTAAAACTTCCACAAAGACTGTGCCAACAGATCCGATCCTGTGAGAAACTTAAGCAGTTTCCTCCCAATCAGTTTCAGAAGACAAAAGTGAAATTCCTCTTGGTCAGGGTTGTGGTTCATCTAATTTGCATAAGTCACCGTGCTGCGTAATTCTCATTGTCATTTTCAGATTCTGTTAGATTTAGAATGAACTTCTCAAATGTAATCAGGTACTCATAAAACATCCCGAAAACAAAAGCCAGATAACAGATGCTTAGATTAAATACTTTGAAAATGATAAAATTGCAATGCTATGTGGGAAAAATATCTGACAACTTCCAAGCACACGGACACTGACCGACACTGCTGACCTGTGTGAAGTGAACTGCACTCTTTCGGTTATCTTCATTGACTCAAACAGCTCCAAGGAAGATATTTTAACATTCATGTTACCTATGGAATCTGAAATGCAGGATGGTAATTTTAAAATCATGTATGTCTTTAGCAAACATATGAACAGGAAGAATATATTTGGAAAATATCCTTTAGTCAATTTCCCCACAAAATCTTAAAGATTTTTGTGCAAGATCACACACCCTATTAGAAGAACCCAGTTAGTGTCATACGTGCAGTTCAAACCAAATGCCAAATTACTATGTTGGCTACAATGAATTTGTGGCTTCACGTCACCATTTCTTCAGTCACACAGCATGCTGCGCCTATTTTTCACTACCTCATTTATTAGTATTCTGGACGGAGGTTTATACTGGAACCTTCCCCACTGTGTTGAATCAGGCCTGCACTCACTAATGGGACGTCCGAGCTTAGTAAACGCAACAGAGTCGACAAGATTCTTTGAGTCAGCCTTTGCCAGGGTTTATTCTTTAATACATGAATTAAGCACAAAGCATATGGCAAATAAATTCCTGTCGTCCAGAGTAACAAAGGCAGAGACCCACATCATTCTTGGACAACCCCGATCTCCAACATTCACACCAATCAGCCTGTCTGCGCTTCTCTCAATAGAAAGCCCAGGGATAATATCCCTCAACATACATATCACTGCACTCTGACGTGAGACACATTGCCATTTGTACTGAAGATGGTCTAAGACCTCCATGAGAATGCCTAAACACACTTTTTGTAATTTCATGGTTTATCCTTCCGAATGTCCCCATAACATGCAAATGGTAAAACTTAATACGTGCAAAATCTATTGGGAATTGTTTCAACCATACCAAAGAAGAATACATTTGTAGTTCTAAATTACTTAAGGTTGTCTGAATAGCAATAGGACGTTATTCCTTAGCAAAGATCCTTTTTAAAAATAAACAATTGAACTTTTACAATTCGTATTCAATTACCATTGTTCCCATACTTTTTTTACATATATCTTTCCTGAATCATTAGGGGCACTGACTTTATCTCTATAGGGCATTGACCTGACTTGTTCTTTCCCCATTATAGGAGCCTGGTGCGTGACTTTTTTTCATACATGTCGGGGCGAGCGCGCTCTATTCACCCAGCGCACTCCCTCTCTTCTCCGTCCTGTCTTCTTGCTCTCAGCACAGAGGCACAGAGCAGGAGTTACAGCATTCAGCTGGCTGCCTATCACTCCCCTCCTCCCCTCCCGAGTTAACTGCTGAAGCGCTGGGCTGCTAATGTCTCTGCTAATGATTTATTACTGCCTTACACATGTGGGGAGGGGGAGAGTAACAGGCAGGTGTTGTTGAAGTGTTACACATAGCTCTACTCACAGTAGAAGTATGTGTTTTATGACCCAGAAGATAAGTGCCGGACGCAACTGTTTCATCCACTCTCCGTGGATGCAAATAAATCACTGGGGAGGAATGCAGGCAGGAGTTAGAGGTAACTTCAGGATCAGGACAAAACTTCTAACTATTTATTGTCTATTGTTTATCTTGATCATGGAAGCTCTGCCTCCCCTTGCTTATGCAGAATGAATTACTGCAAGCAGTGGGAGCGAGCAGGACACAGTGATGACGTCACCTAGGGGCAGGGAGGGGGAGAGGGTTAGAAGAAAATGCAAGCCCGCCCTCGTTTTCAAAAACCAGAGAATGAAAACAGGACAAAGGTAGGCTTAACTCTCGACAGGCGACATCCCCTTTAAGTCATTTCTCCACCGACAGAAAATCTACAGATTCTAATGTGCAAATGAATTCAGCAGCATCTTCTCCTCCCCAACATTAGAAGGGAAACCTCAGGTTAGGTTCATACGTAGCAGTTGCACCATAGCCAAAGGTGGTACTATGTTGGGCTGGCGGCATTCATTTCTCCTCCGGACGTCAGGTCCGATTCCTTCCATCCCCAAAACGCCTGTACTCAGGGCATTGCGCCCTTAGGATCTTCACAATACCTCATTTACTCTTATTGCTGGCACTCTCGGCAGAGCACCTTACATATACCTAGTGTAAGCGTTCACTCGTGTTTGGCCGCCATCTTGGCCCAGCCTGGGGGACACTCTCGCTCTGGTATCGCCGCTTTGGTAAACGGAACAGCATGTCGACACAGGTTTCACTTGAAGTCTGGCCTCCGCCAGCTTTATTCTTCAATACAGTGAAAACACATACATCATTCAACATAAATCCTAGGCCGTCCAGCCACTAACTAAACGTACAGAGAGTCCCTCTCTATCAGTGGTCTTGGTCTACTACCCAGCCCCACGAAACATGTACTCACACTGTACAATATAGTCCTTGGGTCTGGCTTCTCTCAAGCCTAGGGGGATAGCTCACAGGATATACATATACACACACACACCATACATACACACACACATACATACATACATACACACACACACACACACACACACACACACACACACACACACCTGACTGTGAGCCACACTTCCCCCTAGGTAAACTGAAGACCAGGTTATTTAACAGACCTCCAGCTGAGCAACTCTCCTAATTACCACCTGAGTAATTAACTCCTGGTTACCCTTGCCAGACTGCTGACCTTCCTCACTGACAGCCAGCAACTTGGTAACCCATACCTTGGAACTCAGCTGCTGCAGAACATCTAGTGGTGGAGAAATGTGATCTTCTAAGGTCGCACCGCCACACTAGATATATGACATTCTTCTTAGTTCGACTTCAATTGACTCTAGATGTTCTTGATAAAGGCCAAATAAGCCAAAAAAGGCCAAATAAGCCGAAATAGACATCTAGATCCTATAAATTCATTCAACAATTCTATGTGAAAGCATTTATTGAGTATATGTAGTTACACTTCGTATTCTAGCACTTTGTTTGATCCTTACTATACGTTTGTTAATAAATTATATCTATCACTAAGCAAATCATAATGGTGTGCAGTGGATTTATCTTCTATAGTTATTAGACCTGGAGTCTTTTCCATTTTGCACCCAGATTCATAGTGAGTTCCTAGGTGTGCGTGACATTTCTACTATTCTAGGTACTATGTTGGGGTGCATATAATTTATAATAATTTTTTTTGTAAGAAGCAGATTTGGTTGGGAAAAAAACCCAAAAAACAAACACATAATAAAACCCAGTGAGAGACTTTTAGGCCCTGTTCACACAACGGATTTGGCCGCGGTGGCCAAAACCGCGGCCAAATCGCGCCTAGTTTATTAACATGGTTTCCTGTTGGAAACTGCGTTAATATTCACACGCCGCGGCCAAACCCGCGCGAGTGAAGAACTCTCCTGTCAATTCTTGACAGCGAGTGCTCTGCGCGGCAGGCAAACCCTCGGAGCAAGCCGCGCCCCAAACCACGCCGAGACCACGCCCACCGCCCGCGTCGGAAACCCGCGTCGGGAGACGCGAGTTTGCGGCGAGGTTTGACGAGGTTTTGGACGCGGGAACATGTGAACATGCCCTTAGACTTTTTTTTTTTAAAACACATCATGTCATCATCTTATGAGCTAAAAAAAAAAAAAAAAAGAAGCTTGATGTGAACTGGATGTAAGTGAGAAGACAATCATTAAAACAAAACACAAGCGCTCATACGGTCATTCTGACAGAAAAACAAAGTCATAGTTATTAGGTGGAAAACAAATTAAGAAAAAAAATAAAACAACTTTGTCAGGCAATCAATCTGGCATAGTCTGATAGGTTGATAGTGATGGCAGATTCGGATGCCATAGTAACACACTGGGCCGCACAATCGCTTTGAAGGGTGCTGATAGACTGAACCCCTCCTTCTGTTAAACACTGCAGTTAGGGACTAAGGCACCTAAGCTAAACTGCCAAGATTGGAGATCTCTCTGATCTCAGCAGCTGCAGCAGGAGCCCAACGGTGCGTTAGGTTGGGTTCACACGTTGCGTTACTGCACACGTTTTTTTGGAATGCGGGTACATATGTAAAAAAAACCACTACTTTGAAGCACAAATGAAACATGGTTTACATTTTAAAAATGCTTGCGTTTCTGAAGCACTATAGATTATTCTCTATGAGAACTGTGGATTACCGTAATGACTGGGACGTATTCCAGCCGTAATTTGCGCACTCCGGCGCGTAATTACGGACTGAAATACGACCAATTTTAAGCCGTGTGAACATAGCCTAAGCACCATAAGGTTTAGAAATAATGAAATAAAAAAAAATTTAAATAAAAAAAAAAAGGAATCAAGTTATTGATCTTAGAACCTCACCTGGTTTCCTGATAAGGGAGATGTGAAGTGATGGCTGTGTAGATTTCTTCCCGTATTGACATGTGTGAGACGGATAGATTGTCCACATTTTACCAATGTCCCTCTTTCACAAACCGTTGAGGTCTTTCCACGGATTCGCCAGTAACTGTTGCCATCATCTGCGGCCGTAACTCCAGTCACTGACTGCTGCCCACTGCCTGTGGGGAGAAGATATTAATCTGGTTTAGAAAGTCCATTTTCAAACTAGATAATATGGAATTTTGAGTTAATGTAGGAGAGTCCCCATTTAGGACCTTCATCTATTAGCTGCAGCAGAGAGAGACTTAAAGGGGATGTCTCACTACAAGGATTGCTTTTAATGTTAAAGATCTTGCAAAAACAAGTCACTTTGCAATATGTGTCCATTAACAGTGTCCTACCTATTCTGAGATATCCCCTCTCTTATGGGCTGCATCAGCTCCTCAGGTCGCTATAGCGACAGACCTGTTCAATCTCTCCTGATAGGCTGTCAGCATTGGTTGCTATAGCTACAGACCTGGCTTCTACTGCAGCCTAGTAGAAACCAGTAAACACACGCCTGAATTCAAATGAAACCAAGAAAACAAGACTGAGGTAAGATGAATCCATGTAGTGAGACAACCCCTTTAAAAGCAGCATCTGTAGCTCTGGGGGAACTGGCAAATTTATACAGTACTTTGGTAGCCAATGATTTCAATGCTTCTTTTCATCTGTAAATAATCACTTCTTACCAGTACATCTAGGCAGCCATCATCAAAGAAGGACAGTCAGAAAACGGACAGCCCATTAAATATCACTCCAGAGATTTTATCACTTAGGGCCGGGTTCACACGCTTTGTTTTTGTTGCACGTCTCAACTGCATTAAAAAGGCATTTAGAAAATGAACGTGTTTAACCCTTTCAGAATGCTGCTTTCAGTTTAATCCGGTCTGCTTTCCAAGAGTCATAACTTTAAAAAAAAAAAAACATTTCAGGACAAAACGTGCTTTATAATCGTGCCATTGTAAAGCAGGCCGAAGTGTAGTTTTTGGAGCTGCATGTAACTTTTTATTCCAATTTTTTGGGGAGTGCAAAAAACCCCTGCAATTTTGGCATTGGGAATTTTTCTTTTTCTACGGTGTTTACCAAAAAGGATAAATTACGTTATATCTAACCAGATCAGACTTTTTAATTTTTTTTTTAATTTGGAATATGGCAAAAAAGGATGTTTTGAACTTTTAATATATATATTTTTTTTAAACATTGTTTTTTTAGGTTAACATGTATTCCCCCTCGGATATTGGTCGGTTTTTCAGACAGTTTGCGGTTTCACAAACCATCTGAAAACCAACATGCAACGCTCCCCCATAGACTTTAATAGAAAATCCGTGCAGCAGTCCTGACGGCGGTCCGAAAAACTTAGTACATGTTCATTCTTCCGTCCAGTTGTTCGGGCAGAACATGTACATGTGGGTGCGAAGGGGGAGGCTTGAATCCGCAAACAAAAGCAGCCCCCATACGCGACAAAAAAAATGACTAAATACCGGTCGGGAAATCGGACCGGTATTTGGTCTTTGCTGTGTAAACGCCCCCTAAATGTAGATAGTGATACTCATGGACTGCCGTACATAGGCATTTCATTCATCAACAATTCCACATTATTAGTCCCTCGGCTACCATGGCAGCCGGAAGGCACTCTGAAATCGAGTTGTATGTTAGGGCTGGAAGAGAAGAAACCCCATATACTATTCAGTTAGATGCTGGGGTGAAGCCGACTGCAGTGTCTAAATAATGTTGTCTAAATGGTGAAGTGCCGGGATCAGAGCTGTCTCCATTACTGGCAGTTGCAGGCTGAGTCCGATGTGTGTCTTCTCCCTGACCCCTCCGCCTGACAGCTCTCTCCCTATAGACAAACATTGGGGAGAGCTGTCAGTTAAACTGAAGGGCAGAGAAAAGCCTCACATCGGACTGATCTCTCCTGGCACAACTTCACTGGGTGTTTTACCTGGGAATGCTGCAGCGTTTCGGGGTAAAAACCACATGGGTACGGTCAAGTAACCTGCAGCTATTTCACGTTGCCAATCGTTCGGGCAGCATAAAGTAGTCAACAGGTTCTCTTTAAAGGGGTTGTCTCACTACATTGATTCATCTCACCTCAGTCCTGTTTTCTTGGTTTCACTTTGAATTCAGGGGCATATTTACTGGCTTCCACTAGGCTGCAGTAGAAGCCAGGTCTGTAGCTATAGCAACCAGTGCTGGCAGCCTATCATGAGAGATCAAAAAGGAATGTAGCTATAGCGAACTGAATTCATCATCTTTCACAAATGGCATTATCCATGATTCGTTAGACACTGTAATGGTACACCTCTTACAACGCTCCGCATGTCCTTGTGGCATAACTTTGACTCCTCTCTGTCACTTAAACCACACATTCAAAGCACTGCTTCAACTCGGATGACTTGCCTACCTTCCCTTGAAAAATATCCACGAAATCAGTTTCCTTAAAGGGAATGTCATCAAAAAATGACTTCTTGTTTAATTCACATTTTTATATTAAACACATTTTTTAGGAATTTTTGGTTATTTTTTTTAATTTTCCAGATCACTTTCAGTATTTTTTTTTATAATTCTTAAGTCCTGCAGTTTTCACTTTGGCCACTAAGCCTAATAATCGTCTGACACTTCCTGCTCTGTTTTCAGCAGTTTGCTCATTATCAGTAAAAGCAGGATCACACGGAAAGGAGACACCATTGTGTACAGATAACACAGGATCCACCAGTCACTAGAGGAGATGTCATGGCTCCCCCTCTCCCTTCCCTTCACAGTGAAAACTCTCCTATACAAGTCTATGGGACAGATTCTGTCTTAAGAATCCTATGGGCATGAAGCTGCTGTAAAGTATCTCTCCGACTGCTGTTAAAGAAGTGCAAGCAAGAATGTCTTCCCCCACAATCATATATCGACAGCCGAATAGAGAAATCTACAATCAGGAAATAAAAACGACTGAGAGGAAAAGAATATGGATCAGGGTCTTGCTTTAATAAGTAAAAAAAAAAAAATTGGCGACATATTCCCTTTAATCACTGACCATGGTACGGGGTTGGTAGTTCTTTGCACCAAATTTGCACTCAGAATGGAGCTGTAACTAACAGCTCTGTAACTACAGCTGCCCACGACAGGGACTGGAGGAAACCCGCCTCCTGGCCATGTAACCCTATTATCACTGCAGTCTGAGACTGCAGCATAATCAAGGATGACGCGCCCATCCAGCCGGGTCACTGTTCTTCCCAGGGACCCAATCAGACACTGGGAAAACCCTCTGCAGTCTGCACTGGGGATCTGTAAAGAATCCCAGACATGTCCGTTCAGGTTGCTAGAGTACAGTATATGTTGCCATAAAAGCATCCTGAGCTATAGTGACACACTAATCACTGTATTGGCATACAGGAAAATATGTTATTCTAAGTGTATTATAAAGTTAAAAAATAGTAAGCTATAATGTGATTTAAAAAAAAAAAATATATATTTTATAAAAAAAAATTATTGTCTACATTACATTAAAAAACCCTACATATATTACGCATTCCCATATCTGTAATAACCTGAAGAACTAATTTAAAGGGCTATTCAGTGTAAAAGGTGAATATATATAAAAAAAAATGCAAAAAAAAAAAACAAAAAACCACACACAAAAAAAAAAACCTTTACCATACTCTATGACTCTATGACAACCTCTTTATATGGTCAGCACATCCGT
Organism: Phyllomedusa bahiana; assembly: GCA_025379985.1. Lineage (NCBI taxonomy): Eukaryota > Metazoa > Chordata > Amphibia > Anura > Hylidae > Phyllomedusa > Phyllomedusa bahiana. The sequence goes on from JAODAL010017476.1 coordinate 51,614, forward strand.
TTTGAAGCTGGAACCTATTAACCCTGAAATGTGGAGGTCTGAACAGACACCAAGAGTGGTAGCGTGTAGTGTAGGTTCCCACCTGAATTGGGGTCACCTTGCTGCAGTAGGTTGCCATTTACAGTTTTGATAAAAATGTACACCAAGAACCTCAAATTTTTTCATACATTCCATAGTAGCAAAAAATGCTGTTCCAAAAAATTCTTATGTCCCTTTTGACCGTTTTTAGTGCCTATAGAGTGCTGCTGATATTGCATTGTGTTTGCATAACCTCTTTATCTGATCATGGCAACACATTTCCACATGCCTTATTATACAATACAGACACCATATAAGATTCCTGTGCTGCTGATGGACCTGGTCCCTACCAGGTATTATATGGTCAGCATTTTGTTTTAATGGCTACTACATTATCTTATGTCTCCTCTGTGGCAGTCACCACATGGTAAAGGAGTGTCCAGTTGAAAGAATCATTGCTACAATACATTAAAAAACCCTCATATTTACCATCCATATCTTGTAATAACTGAAGACTAATGATAAAGGGCTTCAGTGTAAAAAGTGAATATAAAAAAAATCAAAAAAAAAAACACACATAAAAAAAAACCCTTACCATACTCACAACCTCTATCGTCACCACACCTTTTGAAGCTGAACCATACCCTGAAAGGGAGTCTGACAGACACCAGAGTGGTAGCTGTAGTGTAGTTCCCACCTGAATTGGGTCACCTGCTGCAGTAGGTGGCATTACAGTTTGATAAAAATGTACAAGAGAACTCAAATTTATGCTCTCTATTCACTTACATTGGACTCCTGCGTGTTGGGATGAGAATGTGGAAGAATAGAGGAGCGCATCACCAGAAGCTCCAAAGTGGCAGTGTACAAATTTTTTTCCCCCACCCTGGCCACAATGTCATGTAGTTTTTTTTTTTTTTTTTTAGTGAACAACCCCTTTAAGATCTGTGCAGTTTGAAAGGCAAAATTATGATTTTCCCTGCAAAAGCCTGGAGACATTAGCAAGCATTTGAAAACTGCATCAATCTGCGGTGGAACCAGATGCCGACATGGTCAGTTCAGCTGACTTTACCCAGCATTACCAGCGGTTCACTGGGGCCTTCAGTATTCAGACGTGCAGCTTCGGTTGAAAAATTGGGAGTCTTGATGAGACAAGTCCTTTGCAAAACTGTTTCAGAACACCTGTCAGTGTATGGCCTATAGTCCGCCAACAAGAAAGAAATGATCTGGGAACAGTAAATTCATAAGTTACTTGGAGAATGTCCCTGGAGCAGTAAGTAGAGAGATACACAGCACTGTCATCCTGACAGCCAGGTGCTGCTGTATAGTAACCCAGGCCTACACACAGCGTGCCCTTTTTTTTGCAGGTTTATTAAAGGTGTTCTCACTACAAGGATTGCTTTTTGTGTTAAAGATCTTGCAAAAATAAGTCACTTTCCAATATGTTTCATTAACATGGTCCTTCTTATTCCATAGACTTCCCCTCTTGTATGGGCTGCATCAGCTCCTAAGGTCGCTATAGATACCGACTGTTCAAACTCTCCTGATAGGCTGCCAGCATGGTTGCTATTAGCTACAGACCTGGCTTCTACTGCTGCCTAGTAGAAGCCAATAAACTCGCCCCTGGATTCAAAATGAAACCAAGAAAACAGGACAAATTAATATAGTGAAACAACCTCTTTAAGTTTTGTTCCCATCTTACACTTTGATGCCATCAAAGATATGCCCTCAAAGTGTGTCCCGCACCTATCTCGTCAACAGGCCAGCAAAAGTCTTCGCTCAGAACGGAGAGCTGGTCATGCTTGTGTATGCAACTCTCCATTCTGTTCTAGAGGAGTTTCGGGTACAGGTAAGTAGGGTGTTTGGCTGTACCTCCATAGAACAGAACGGAGAGTCGTGTGCAAGCGCAGCCGGCTCTTCGTTCTGAGCTAAGTCTTTTGGTGGCCTGTTCCTGAGAAATGTGCGACCTGCACCTAATACACTTTGATGGCATATCCCACTGTGTCTTGTTTTTGGTGTCATATATTGTATTCCCCAATTAGACTTCCTCTGTTTTACCGTCCCCCGTTTTTTATTTAACATTATGCACTCAAGGTATTTATATGAACTGTACACACAGATACCGGCTGGGTATTGGGCTCAGCCACCTTTTTTTTTTACAAAGATGTCAGGCCTATTATAGTAGAAATCAGCTGCTTTTTGGCTTTTGTATCACCGCCATTTCCTCAGAGTTTAAGCTCCTGCAAGCAAGGCAATGCGCCTTTCTACTGTACAGTGCCGCAGAATATGTTGGCACCATGTAAACATTGTAATAATCATAATGACAAGCATATATGGCATAGATATACATTACAGCTGTAGGATAATTTACGCTTTTGAGTGCTTCCTGGCGCTCGCTTTTCGCTTCCGCTCTTTAGAATTGACATGTCATTCATTATTGCACTGTTTACGAATTGTAAAGCCCTTAGGAGTTTACGGAGTCTCGCTTTTGGCTCATGGCCAAATTTCGCTCCACTACCTCTGGGCATGTTTCGGTGGAGCTTGGCACGGCGGGTTAGAGGTGCAGTATTTGAGATGGGGGATGGGTGGTGGTTGCGTGGTGTGGTGGGGAGGCGGGGGGGGGGTGGGGGGGGGGGGGGGGGGGGGGGGGGGGGGTTGGTGTGGGGGGTGTGGGGGTGTGTTGGTGGTGTGTGTTTGTGTGTGTGTTTGTGTGTGTGGGTGTGTGTTTGTGTGTGTGTGTTTGTGGTGTGTGGGGATATATGTGGGAGGAGAGAGAGGGTAGAGAGAGAAAGAGAGAGGAGAGAGGGGAAGAGGAGAGAGAAGAAGAGATGGGAGAAAAGGAGTATATTAATTTTTTTTTTTTGTTTTTTTTTTTTTTTTTTTGTTTTTTTTTTTTTTTTTTTTTTTTTATTTTTTTTTAAAAAAAAAAAAAAAACAAAAATTTTTTTTTTTTTATTTTTTCCTTTTTACTTTTTTTTTTTGGGGGGGGGGGAGGGGGGGGGGGAAGGTGGGGGGGGGGAGGGGGGGGGGTGGTTTTTTTTTGTGGTGGGTGGTGTTGGTTTTGGTTTTTTTTTTGTTGGGGGGGGTGTGTTGTGGGGGGGTTTTTTTTTTTGTTTTGTTTTTTTTGTTTTTTTTTTTGTTTTTTTTTTTTTTTTTTTTTTTTTTTTTTTTTTTTTTTTTTATATAATATTTTTTTTTAAAAAAAAAAAAACCAAACTAATAAAAAAAAATAATATATTAAAAAAAAAAAAAAACCAATTTTTTTACCACATTTTTTAATATTATTTTTTTTTTTATTTTTTTTTTTTTTTTTTTTTTTTTTTTTTTTGTTTTTCATTTTTTTTTTTTTTTCTTTTTAAACCCACACCCCCC